>OZ025274.1:7748406-7803406 GCA_964019165.1 Mastigias papua | reverse complement strand
TGGTGTCAGGTTTGGGATTAAAATGAAAGATGACAGCCTTTCAAGTAGCTCTACCAGAAAATTTCAACTTTTCAAAGCCCGATGAGAAGCAAAAGTAGCGATGACGATTGAGAGATGTTGTGTGGCTTCAGGCCTATCAGTGAAGGATAATGCAAGGCAAATAAATACGTTCATTTACTCCATTAGAGATAGAGCTGATGATATTCTTCACACCTTTACACTCTCGTTGGATGAGGCAAATAGTTGTGATGAAATTATTGAGAAATTCGAGGCTCATTTCGTAAAGAAGAGAATCGTAATTTTCGAGAGGTCATAGTTCAACCAATGATCACAACAACCTGGAGAATCTGTGGAGGCTTTTATCACAAGTCTTTTCACTTTAGTTGACAATTGCGCATACGGTGCCCTCAAGGAGGAAATGATCAGAGATCGAATAGTAGTTGGTCTTCAAGATGGAAAATTAGCTGAAAATTTGCAGTTAGATCCTGAGTTGACGTTAGAGAAAGCTATCTAC
Organism: Mastigias papua; assembly: GCA_964019165.1. NCBI lineage: Eukaryota > Metazoa > Cnidaria > Scyphozoa > Rhizostomeae > Mastigiidae > Mastigias > Mastigias papua. The sequence continues at coordinate 7,802,892 of OZ025274.1, read as the reverse complement.
CAAGCTAGACAAAGTGAAACAGAAAACAACAAGCTGTAGTAGGAGGTCAAAGCATAGTACCTGAAGCTGAAATCAAGAAGACTGTAGATTCAATTAGCCGGTACAAAAAGAAAAGAGCTGAAAAAGGGAAGCAAAATAAACCAACTGATCTCCATAGCAAACCTCAACCCTGTGGTAGACGTAGACATAGTCCAAAATATGCTCAGTCAAAATGCCCTGCCAAGGATGCAGTTTGCCACCAGTGCAAGAAAAAAGGGCATTTTATAAAAATGTATAGATCTCACAAATCAGTAGACTACAGATCTGAGGAGAAAGAGTTGGAGGAAGAATTCTGAGGTTCAATAGCTTTAGAGAAGATAGAGAAAAGCTGTGATTCATGGAAAACGAGATTAAATATTAGAAGGTATCCCTACAATATTTAAACTTGACACAGGATCAGATGTCACAGTGATCCCTGAAAGTTTGTACAAGAAATCAGGTAAGAAGCTACATCAAACAGGTGCAAAATTAACAGGCCCTGTGCAATATAGTCTTGAGGTACTAGGAATAATTGAGGCTCAGATCACAGTTAATCCAGGGAACACAACAAAGCAGAAAGTCTATGTCATCTATGAAAGATTTAAAGACTCCGTTACTTGGATTACCTGCTATTTGTGCATTAAAGCTTCTTACAAAAGTTGAAAGCATTGAATCTTTGCATACTGGTATTTTGGAAAGTACTCCGACCTCTTTCATGGATTAGGGGAATTGTCTGGCGATTACCATATTCAACTAAGAGATACGGCAAAGCCCTATGCAATACATACACCCAGAAGAATTGCTCTTCCATTGCTTCCAAAAGTTAAAGATGAACTAGAAAGACTGGAGAAGCAGAAAGTCATTTGAAAAGTCAATGAGCCACCTAAGTGGTGTGCTCCCATAGTTGTCCTTCCCAAAGACAACGGAATGGTCAGAATCTATGTCGACCTCACTAAACTCAATGAATCAGTTTGAAGAGAAAAGCATATACTTCCATATGTGGAGCAGTTACTAGGGCAAGTAAGTGGAGTAAAGATATTCAGTATGTTAGATGCCAATTCTGGCTGTCACCAAATTCCTTTAAACAAGGAGTCAGCACTTTTATCAACATTCATTACACCATTTGGAAGATTTGCTATAACCATTTACCCATTGTTATTACTTCAGCACCGGAACACTTCCAGCAGCTCATGTCTGAAATTCTTAGTGGATTACCAGGTACTTAGTGCCTCATAGATCATACTTTGATTTTTGGGAAGAATAAGCAAGAACATGATAACAGGCTCCATGCAGCATTAGAAAGAATTAGAGTATCAGGGCTAACACTAAACGAAGAAAAATGTCAATTCTCATAATGACGAGTAACTTTCTTAGGACAAGTCATTGATGCTGGGGGTTTACATCCAGATCCAAACGTAGTGAGAGCTATAGTGGAGATGAAAGAGCCAACCGTTTAGAACTGAGCTCAGGAGATTTCTTGGCATGACTAACCAACTTGGAGAATTTTAAAGTTAATCTGCTGAAATAACAAAGCCTCTTAGAGAGTTACTCAGCTGAAAGAATGAATGACATTGGGGTCCTTCACAAGACAAGGCATTTAATGATTTAAAGATAGAATTGAGTGATCCTAAGAAAACACTTGCACATTATGATCTAAGTGCAGAGACAGTGGTCAGCGCAGATACATCATCTTTTGGTCTAGGTGCAGTTATGACTCAGTTGCAGAAAAATGCGGTATGACATCCAATTGCATACAACTCAAGATCTATGACAGAAGCAGAGAAACGTTATCCCCAGATTGATAAAGAGGCATTGGCAATTACACTGGCCTGTGAAAGGTTCAGTGACTCTCTCATTGGGTTCAGTGACTCTCTCATTGGCATGAATTTCAAGATAGAAACGGATCATAAACCACTCATTCCATTGTTAGGTAGCAATGATCTAGATATTTTATGTCCAAGGGTGCATAGATTTCGCATACGTTTAATGAGCTTTAGCTACAGCATAGTGTACGTTCCAGGGAAAGCGCTTTCTACTGCTGATGCTTTGTCTAGAGCACCAATAGAGAGACAAGAGACAAGAGAGACAAAAGACAGAGTTGGATTCAGTTCGTCAGGTCTTTGTTGACCAAGTGATCAAGGATTTACGAGTTTCAAACGAGCAAATTGATATTATTATACGTCATCAAGGAGAAGATGAAGTATGCCAGCTGTTGTACAGATACTGTTTCCATGGCTGGCCAGAAAAGTACAAGGTATTCTCAAATATTATCAACCCATTACAGTTGAGATAACAGTGCAAAATGGCTTGTTGATGAGAGGATGTAGAATCATTATACCTGTTGCTCTGAGGGTGGATATGCTAGAAAAGTTGCATACTGGACATCTAGGATTAGTCCGTTGTAGACAGCGTGCACGACAATCAATATGGGGCCAAGTTTAGGCCATCAGCTTGAAGAGCTTATAACCAATTGCAGTGTCTGTAGAAAGTGCGAAGTCAATAAGGCAGAGCCTCTCATAACAACAAAATTGCCCAATTTACCCTGGGAAAGGTAGCTACAGTTTTGTTGGAGTCTACATAGAATCAGTAGCTACTAGTGGTAGATTACTTCTCAAGGTATGTTGAACTAGCAAAACTGTCTTCTACCACTTCAGAAGCTATTATATGCCATCTTAAATCAATGTTTGCACGTCACTGAATTGCTGATTGTTTAGTTTCCGACAATGGTCCTCGATATGCCTCAGGGACCTTTGCTTTATTTGCCAAGGAATGTGGATTTCACCATATTACTTGCAGTCCTCATTATACTCAAGCAAATGGACTAGCTGAAAGAACTGTCAAGACGATTAAGTCAGTTTTGGAGAAATCTTCCGATCCCTATCTGGGTCGTTTGTCATACAGAACTGCACCACTGGAACATGGTTTTTCACCAGCACGACTTTTGATTTCACGATATCTCAAAACCATTTTGCCCATATTTCAAGATCAATTGATACCTTCTATTGTTGATTTTCAAAACTTTAAAGATAAACACATCAAACAGAGAGAGAGAAAAACAACTTTGATTTTGGTCATAGTCCACAGGAAGTTCCAACCCTAGAGGCTGGAAGCCAAGTTTGGATACCTGATCTTAAAGTTAAAGGAACGGTCCAGAAAGAGGCAGCTACAAGGAGTTACTATGTCAATACAGAGAAAGGTATTGAGGTTAGAAGGAATAGGAAACACTTGAACAATCTTCCAGAAAAGGGTGAGGCAATTGAAGATGATATAACTACAGAACAATTAACTGAAGAAACCAGGCTGAAAGGTGAACCAGTAATATCCAAGAGTGGAAGGGTAATAAAAACACCCAAAAGGTTTATTGAACATTATTGACTTTATAGACATATGGATTGTCTTATTTGCTTTTAGTTTTGTTCTTTTCATGTTTTTCATGCAAATAATTATTATGTATTTCGAAAACCCAAAAGAGGATGTAATGTTGGTTCCCTATTATCATTTATCGGGGGACTGGGGAAATACATGGTTGCTTGCGATGAACGTATTGTTATCTTATTCGAGCTATGTCGCATCTAAAAGACATTACAGGATACTAATAGAGAAGAGCTGTTTGCACTAGCTGAAAAATTAAGGCTTGCAGGAAGAGCTAGTTTGTGTTGTGGAGCATAAGAGTCAAATAAGTTTCATCCATTCAGTGTTTTGATGTGTCTAGCTCCAAGGGTGTTATTCAGTCAAAATGGGAGAAAGCTGAGTATGAAACCATACTCAAACAGCTTTCATATACTGATAGAATTTACGAAAATGTAAGCAAGGCAATTGCTGGATGATGAATCATTTCGTAAATATTAGTAGTTTCATGCTATATATGTAAAGGTTAGTGTCTCAGTAATAGAGTCAACAGAAATTTGTAAAAAAGACAAGTATGCAGAGTTTTGAGCCAATATGATATTTAGAATGGTCAATGAAAGTAACAGCATCAATATTTGGTAAGGTCCTAGAAAGGCGACAGACTATTTATCCTGTGTCCATAATAAGAAGCGTCGCAGAAAAGGGCATTGTTCGAAAAAGTTCAATGTCACCCGCAATGGAATGGCTGATAGAGCACAAGAATGATGCAGCAGAGCGTTACTTAGCTATGTTCCGTTTGCCAGTGGTGAAGAAATATGGCTTCATTATAAATTCACAATGGCCATCGCCTGGATGCGGTCCAGATGGTATTGTTTTTGAAAATGGCATGGAAATTAGTTGAATTGACGTTGAATTCCCTTAGTCAAAAGTGACCATGACTATCACTGAATGTGATAAATCTGTGTTCATGAAAAGCATTGATAGTATTTCAGAATCAAAACACTATCACAATTATTATTTCCAGTGCCAAGGAGTATTAAATCTTTTGAGGTTTGAATGGATAGACATTGCGGTTATATGTCTAGAGGAATACATGTTGAGAGAATCATGAAAGATGAGTATTTGTGGTTAGCGAAAATACGTCCAATTTTATCTGACCTCTTTATCCAGTATATGTTTTCAAGGATTTAAAGCAGTATTGTAAAAACTAAGTAAAAATATGGTTTTGATACTTGCCTGTCTGTTGTGTAGAAATGACGTAAAGAGTTTGCAACATGATTAAGTATGTCAGGAATAGAAAATATAAGTATATATATATATATATATATATATATATATATATATATATATATATATATATATATATATATAAACTGATCCTAAGCCGCATCCACAACGTACATAAATTGTATACTTAGAATAAAACACAAATATACTTTTCTGTCAGTAAACGTTTCGATTAGAATCTTCATCAGTACTGAGTACTGATAAGTATATATATATATATATATATATATATAATATATATATATATATATATATATATATATATATATATATATATATATATATATATATATATATATATATATATATATATATATGTCAGTGCAGTCAATAATTACCCTGATTGTGGGGTATGATTCGTTGAAGGAGGTTGGGATTATCTTCAAAGCAGTAGACTTGGGTGGCAAGAACTAGCAAAAACCTATTGTTCTTCATGTATGTAAGCTTCGCTTTGGGCCTCTCTCTATAGTCAGCAGATTCGCGTTTCCCCTCAGTTGTATTTGCTAACAATAGTGCAGTTAAGCTGAAGATAAGCTGCCCAAGAGATGAAGCTCATACTTTGCGCCATTAGTGATATGCTTTGGATATTGTCTTATTTGTAACTTTGGTGGTTACCCTCACTTTCTGCTGGTTCTTTCCTTTGTTCTTTAGGGCTCATCATAATCAATTATCGTACGGCTTATTATGTTGAGCAATCGTGGCTCTTCATGCTCTTCTGTCCTGTGTGAGCTGATACAGCCCAACATAACTATCATTCACCAACCTCTCGAATGTTGTCACTAAACCTGGCCTTGGGTCTACCTCTACCCCTACCCCTTACCATCTTTCCTAAATGTATATCCGATATAGCCAGTTTTCTTCTAGCACTGACAACTAGTAGTCTTTCAACAGTTCGAATTTCACTTAGAACATATTCGTTCGACTTTTTCCAGTCTGGCTAATTCGTAATAATCGACAATAACACCATAGTTCAAAGGAAGTAGTTTTAATTTTGTCTATTGCACTTCAGTAACCAGTATTCAAATCCATAGTTAGCAATACTAAAAACTAGAGATTCTAAGAGAAATTGCAATAAGAACTACATACAATAATACAATAGAAAAGAAAATTAAAAAGTAATTAAAAAGTAATGGAGTTGACAAAGGATTCCTTACTGATATTGTATGCATTTTTGAACTGAAATGTAGTTTGTGCATTTTTCGTATCAGCACTTAGATTGTTCCAGAGTCGTGCTCCTCTATAAGAGAAACATGTCTGACCACTGGCAGTTCTTTAAAGAGGCAATCTAAGATCAGTTTTGATATTTCGAAGCTCGCTAACAGTATTGTGAGACAACCTTTCGAATATACTGGTAAGGTATCTGGGTGTTTCATTATTCATTGACCGATGCACCATTATGGCCGTTTCAGTATTAATAAGTTCTTTTATAGGTTACCATCCTAGTTTTTCCAACAGTGGCTGAGCTGGCGCATCATAAGGCTATTTGTGGCTATCCTAGTAGCACTGCAGACTCCCCATACCGAACAGCAGAATCTGAAGTGTGGTTCAATAATGCTTCTATACATTGACTGGGCTGTAGTTTGAGGAAGATACCTTTTTCCATACCGTAGTATTCCTAATCCTTTTCATATCTTTTTGATCAAAGCAGAAATGTGCTCCTCCCAATTAAGAAACTGGTTAACTACAATCCCTAAGTACTTGGTATGTTTAATCTTCGAAACTGGTTCCTGATCAATGACGATTTGTAAGTTTTGTGTTTCAGAATTCTCAATTTCCTTCAACTTTTTTCTACCCCCTATAAGGATAGTTTTTGTTTTGACGACATTGAGGGATAGCTTATTTGATTCCATCCAGGTCTTTAAACAGAGAAGGTCATTAATTTCTAGGATCGAGTCCTACGCAAATGAGATGCTGGTATCTTCAGCATACATGTTTACCTCAGGGTAACTTAAATATACGTGTAGGTCATTGATGTATACTAGAAATAGAAGGGCCCTAAGCATGAGCCTTGAGGAACCCCACATGTTATGTCCTCAAATATGGAAATCTGCCCACCTACCTTACAACATTGCTTTCTGTGCAAAAGATAAGACCGAAACCAGCAGAGTTACTTATCTTTTATTCCATATAAATAAATCTTCTTTAGTAGAATCTCACGATTTACTGTGTCGAAGGCCTTCTTTAGATCTATAAATGTAACTGATGTGAAATTGCCTTTGTCGATGTCAAGATACCAATCATTCGTGCATTGTAGTAGGCAACTTAGAACTGAGTGCATCGACCTAAAGCCTATATGCCTGGCAGTATCTTCTGATATGTGTTCCATGACTTGGAAGGTACTCGGAAGATACAAGTTAATTAACAATAGCAAAAGAGTACTGTGTGATCGCCGTAGAGAACATACAACAATGTTCCCGAGTTTGACTGGAACTACCAGAATGCACTTCGCACTTTCAGGTGTATGACGTAGTAAGTGGAAACATGCATTTGCTGAAGAGATCTCTAATTAGGTTTTTTTGTCATAGCAACATGATTGTTCTGCAGATATTGTTTCAAACTGATTGTTCATTATATTTAGCTTATTGTACCAGAATATTAAAGCCATCATTGAATTTTTTAGAAGATTTTGATTCCCCCCTATTAATACCGATCCTCTCTGCAAATAGGCATCGAAAGGTAGATATCATGCCAACACGAAGTCTGTACATTATTTAGGTCTTAATGCCTAGAACTTTTGGCACAAGAGCACGCCATCTTCCTTCACGTTATTGTTTGGTTAAAGCAAATAGTACCCTAGAGAGGAATTATAAATGGCACTGATCACCTGTTTTTTGCATACATACTAGTAGTGTTTGTTGTAAACGCTTCTGTTTTCCTACCCTACAAGGCAATGAGGGGATATTGAGTGAATTGTTAAAAATGCTGTCAATGTGGACCTGTCATATAACAAAAAATGTCCCAAAGAACTTCCATGATGTTTTGAGGGTATGAATCGGATTTATTTTCTCATATATGCAGTCGTTCAAGATATAGTTGATGTTTTTCTCTATTGCTGAATGTTAATTTATATGCCATCCACTCTGATTGTACATGGACCTCATAGCGTGCAAGTTGCTTTGAATCATCCCTATTTAGTCCTTTTCTGTAAGTAACAATAGTCTTCCTTACTGTAGTTTTATCTATTATGGCATTCCTACCATTATTTGTAAGAGTGAAACAAGACTTATAAATGCTACTATAGTCATCATCAAAGCCATCTTAATCGAGAATGCACATTAGACGGTGACAAAGAACCTTTCAACTGCTAAAACAATGTCCACAATGACCACTGTGACAACTGCTACCAACATGGTAACCACAATCACCAGTGACATTTATATGCTGATGTCGTTGCAATCATATTTTTGATAAGGAAGAGATTGTTCTGTGTCATTGATGCGCTGTATTGAAATGCCCAGGGCATTATAGCTCTCCAGTTTTGATGAGCAAGAGTTCTCACCTCCGTCATGTGTTCGATGTGGCTCATGGATAGTGTTCGCTGTTGCCCACCTATACACTTTCCGTGATCTCCTTCGTGCTACAACTGTCTACCCTGTTTTGCAATTGCTATTGCAAAGAGAGCACTGCTGCTGTTATGGTGGTGGTTAGGAGAACTCCCTTGTTTGCTCCAGCTGCTCTTGTTATGTAACGTCGTATGTAATCTATATGCGCTACTTGCAGATTTCTTCTTAGCCATCAGTTCCATGATGCATGAGTAGAAATCGTGGCACTTTCTCACCCCATTTGTAATGTTTTTAGAGTTCGTAAATAGTCTATTCTACTTTTCTATAGAATCATGCTCTATCCGATTCTCTTAAATTGCATTAACTTTTGTCGTATGTTTGGTCCACTTCGTTTATCATCTGCGGTTACTATCCATCACTGTAGAAAATTTTTAATGAATTGTTCATTACTTTACTCTACTAAATTGGGCCTAAGTTTATTTCATGTCATATATATATATATATATATATATATATATATATATATATATATATATATATATATATATATATATATATATATATATTTATATATATATATGCTCTTGATACTTCCTAGGTATTACTAAATCTGTTATTCCCCCTTTATTTAATAGTTTGGATTAACTTCCAAGAATTCTACGGCATTGGTGCGAACAATGTATCTTCAGGTTGCATTGTCTGTCTATAGTGGTAAGTATAACCTTTGTTCAATCGCATATTGTTGAAATTGAAACAGATCTCCAAAATTGGGCTTGGATATCGTAGAAGTTGTGGTTTTTATAGATAGCACTTATTGATGTGATCTATAAGGAAATTTTGCAACTGCTTGCTACCTTCAGCACAGTAGACTCACTGCATATTTCTGCTGCTTTACCCCCTTGAATTGCAGTTTGACCCGAGTGTAGGTTTCATGTTATTAGAACAGTTAGGGATGTCGACATCACGATAAAGTAAAGATTAATTAAGTGGAAGTTAAATTCAACTCACTTTCATAGCTTATTCTCAATCTTCAGAGTAATAGTTGCCAGGTCTTTTGCCCTTTCCTACATCGAGAGTTTCAAAAAGCCTACTATTCCTAGCGGAGTAATTGCCTATTAACATAGCAGCAACATTGCAGCATCGATCATTACATCGTGTCTATTAATGTTCATGGTCTAAGAACTAAATCAATCGAATTACGTAATTGCCGCAAGATTATTATTGTTTAATTGTAATTAGATTTTACACGTACTTCAATGACCTTATCTTCTTTGTATTGGACTGCATGTGAGCTATCAATTTTTGCTGAAGAGTCACCCTCCATATCTACTTGATATTAAATAGATAAATTAATGAATAAATAAATAAGTAAATCAATCAACCAACCAATCAATCAGTCAATCAATCAATCAATCAATCAATCAATCAATCAATCAATCAATCAATCAATCTATCAATCAATCGTCTTTTCACATTATAGGAGATACTTTACAAGAAGGAAGTCGACTTGTAGATCTTTTTCTCATTGTAAGTAGTATCTACGTATTATCCTGTTGGAACTTTCAACTCAATCAGCACCACAGCATGTGTTGGTCCTTATCATTTTAAGAAATTCCTTTATGAGATAGAAAGTATCTAATGAAGAACATAGATTTTGAGAACGTGCTATTGTCTGGTATGCTTGTATTTTCAGCCTTGCTTTCAATCATTCTTTCTATCTTCACTTCAGTTTGGTCACAAACTAACACTGTATGTACCAGGTTTTTCTCTATAAGTTCTAGGAGTTGTTTTGCTAGATTTCTTCACAGTTGTATATCTTGCCTTCCCTAAATGTTTCAGAAAGGAAGCCAAAAAACTCTTAATTGGCTGGGATGGATGGATGCACTTAGGTACATCAGTTGTAGCGATACTCTGGGGTGAGGGGATGGGAAGGTGCCTTTTAGGTCTTGATTTGGTTTGCTTTTTGAATGATTAGGGCTTGTACGATGCCATCGATCTGGATGCTGTTGGGTTACGAGAGGGTGGATGTACCCGTATTTCTTAGGAGGAATCAAAGCCTGACCCTTTGGAAGGGCAGTGCACTGCCTTTATCAATATATCCGATTTTAGATTACCTTAGGTCGTCTAATTTTTTCGTCAGGTTAATTTTACGAAAAATAGCCCAAATTTAGGTCACGTTTGATTTAACGAATAGCAGCTTGGATTGATTAACATTATTGCAAAAGTTTGGCAAAATACCCTTTCGCTAAAATCGCCAAGATAATCTGATTCAAAAATTAAACGACCTATGGTTTCACTAGTTGATATTGCACTCTGCCTGAATATACGTGTTTTTTTTATAAGAAAAAAGTTTATAAGAAAATGAGGCTCAAATGGCCAAAATCTTAAGAAGATCCTAAGAAAATCCCAAGGCTCAAGTTCAAGAAAATGCTAAGAAAATTACACTTCATCTTATTTACATGCCAGAAATTTATATTGGCTCATTTTTGCAAATTCTCGTACAAAGATCGAGACTTATGGTTACCCAACAAATACAGAGTAGCCTGTTTCAGCCAGTTTATTCCGGTAAAAGTTAAGAGAATCTTAAGAAAATCTCAGCCTCAAATTCGTGAAAAGTTAAGAAAATTGGGCCTCAGGAAAAAAGTGTTTTTCTGATAAAAAAAACGTGTATTTATATATGATATTTATGTATGATATGAGAAGCTAAGCAGGCCATACCAAAGTTTTGAAACATCGTGTTATCACTGTGATTCTCTGTCACTTCTTCTATCGCTCTTTTTCTCTGAATTATTGTTCAACTGACGCAGCAAAGTACTTTGTTTGAAAACTCTTTTAGAGTTTTGAAAGTGTATGGAACCAATCCCATGTGACCCAAGTAGTTACGGAATCTTTGACAGCTGGAATCATTTTGGAGAAGCTAGCAATGCTTGATGATATCGCAATATGTAAGTGTAATCTCAAAAAAGAAATTTTAGCAAAGAAGCTTGCTACTAAAAACGTATAGTGCAGAAAGTTGTTTGTTTTGTTGTGTTGTCATTCCGAACATTTTAATTTAATATACTTAGTTTTTATGTCATTTTTCAATCGCATGAAGTAGTAGCAACATTTTTTAGCATACTGAGAGTACTTGTCTGTAAGACACTCATCAGAGTGTGAATTGTCGGATAGCGACTGAAAAGCGAAACTGAATACCATATTTCCGTACATAATAGCTCCTGGCGATTATTTGAAAGTCGAGCCCAAGAAGAGACGCTTATTCATGGGGCGCTTGTACGTCAAAATATAAGAAAAAATAAAATTTAAGTCAGATACCGAAGACCAACGAAAATGATGTATCATACCCCCCTTTACACTTTTTGAGAAAGAATTGGGACAATCGTTAACTTTCATATCTCTCAGGAAAGAGATTTAGATAAGTTGGATTGTCAGTACTTGGCCAGTACTGAACTTTCATGGAAGATAAAAGAACAGTATTAATTCTGAAAGAATAATTGAAAACAACCAGAGACTGTCTTGCTAAACTTAGGTTGAAAAGGTGAGCAGCTGGATAAATTTCTGCCACTTAAATCTTTGTAGCGTTTGATACCGGAGCAAATTATATTAGAAATTCTCAAGGGACTTGTTCATCAGTTGGGGACGAATTGTGCTCTTTCACAAAGTTGCTTGTTTAGCAATCTGGATCGCTGGGTGAACGATTGGTCCAAGGATGTGCTCATTCAAGGGTGGGCATTTATTAAAGGAAGTATAATGCATGACCAGATGTGAATGAAGTCACGTATGGTACAAATACTGCTTTCAATTTGGCAATTTATTAAATTTGGTTAATTTTTCCTTAAAATTAGCTAGAAGGACATCCTCTCGGTATTTACTCTCAATTAGAAGTTATGTTGTTTTGGCGAGTGTATATGAGAGGATGTCAATTTATACTCTGAGGAGTGTAGAAGCAGAAAGGTAATTTCAGTGTGTCAAGTTTGTTTCCGATTATCGTTCGATAGTGAAATTTTGTAGTGTTAGTGAGCTAACAGCTTACTTCGTTGTATTCCGGATTATCTGTACTTGAATTGAATTTCGTGATGGAATCTTCATAGTTTCTAGGACTAATTCAAAATGAATTTATTTCACTTTTCTTGATATCCTTGTGTTTTAAGAGTTGTGTTGCTCTGTACTGTCAATTTACTTTTTTTATGAGGGCAGTTGTTCTGTCCTGTGTTTCAAGTAAAGTTAATGTCTTTTTAGCGCAGAGAATTTTCCCAGTCCTTGAACAAGCTGTAGATCCTGACAAGCAATATTTCACATCAGATAAATTTTTGACTTCCTCCACTCAATTTGGTAAGATTCTAAATTTGCAAGTATTACATTTGAGACTCCTGATAGCTAGCGGTTGAAACAGCCAAAATCACGGATTCTGGCAAGATAAGACCTCATTTTAGTAGATATCTGGGGATTTTGAGTAGCCATGCTTTATGATTTTATTCTTTATAAGATCAGATCTGTGAATTGTGAAGAATACTAAAGCAATATTATGTAATAGAGCAGGCAATTAGTGTTATGTATTTGTGCAAGGGGAGATATTCTCAGGTAGTAATCAATGCGCTACTTCAGTCTCAGTGAAATTATGTGGGAAAACCTATTTCGTTTGAACTACTTTGCTGGCTAACTGATCGAACAGTTATTAGTGGCCTTGATCTTCTTAGTGATTCACAGGCTACTTTTTATTTGGTCTTCGATACGAGTCCATTTATGTTGGTAATGACATGTTGTTGACTCTTCGAGAAGCGTTTAATGGTAGTTCATGTTTTTGAAGCCAGTATCTTTTCATTCCTACTTTCCTATTTTTCGTATTTTTAGGGTTTGCCCAGCTACATGAATTTATGAATCATCTGTTTACTCATCATTCAAAACTACTTTGTGAAAGGAAATCAAGGTTCGTAATAATGTATTATTTAAGTTAGTGTGAAAATAGGGTCTTCTAAAGTTTCAATTCGTTCTAAAGTTTGACATACCCCATATTCGCAGTCTTCGAAAGTGTCAATACGTTCTAAAATTTGACATACTCCATATTCACAATTACTAAAGTCGTAGTGACTACTTTCCGTTCTAGAGTCTCAGTTACTACTTCCGTTCTAAAATTGCAGTGACTACTTTTGTTCTAAAGTCGCAGTAACTACTTTCCGTTCTATAGTTTTAGTCTCTCCCTCGGTTTCAAACCTGCCCTTCTTTTATGTTGTTATACAAAACTGGCAGAATTATCGAATTTGAAGGGTTTCATACAGCAAAGCATCTCAACAATTATTCGCGACTGTGAGCAGGTATCGCTGTTTGATGAAAATATCGTTTATTCGCTTCTTTTTAGACTTTATTACTTGCAACATGCTGTTTTGACGAGCTTTGATTTGCGTGATGAATGTTGTCCATCGTGGGGGTGCAGCTAGGCCGGGGACTGGAAGCATTTGTTGATAAGGGACCTTTCAATTTGTTAGTCACATAGAGGCTGCCCAAGTGCGTCCCAGGTCCCCTAAATCTGTTAAGAATAGGTTCTGGCCCGCCCATGTTTTCCTCCAGCCCCTATGGTAGATGGCTTATTATGCTACATTTCGACATGAAGACTCACATAAATTAATCGCCAAGATCTAACAAGTTTGCAAAATTTTATCTGATTAAATACTTATGCATGGCTTTGATATTATTCCAAATGAAAGCATGGTATCTAGTAGCTTACACAGTGACAGTTTGCATTTAAATGTAGGAGGGGTAGAGAAATGTGCAGGGCACTTGATACTGTTAGCGGGGTCTATGCTCTAGTAGACACAAAAAGGTAAGTATGGTGAATTATTCTAGAACGAGGAATATTCCAAAGATTGCCCCTCTTAACATTGTATTCCTCAGGAAATACAACTATGAACTTGGGATCTATTTGCATGATAATAAAATAGACGTAATAGGCCTAAATGAGCATCTATGCAGATGACACAAATGTGACAATTGTATCTAATGACATAGAAAGTGTGATAGATGATGCAATTCAGGAGAGGGTGAATCTTTCCAAGTGGATGAGAATTAATCAACTCAGCCCAATATCCTGAAAAGCCGAATTTATATTTCAAGGGAATCTAGTCAAAACCAAACACTCTAGCCGACTGGAGAGCCTTGTGCTTAGTGACCATGGCATAAAAAGAGTCACGCAAGCAAAGCCCCTTAGATTGATTGTTAAAGAGAACCTTTCATGGGAAGGCCAATTCAAACGCAGAAAGGACAAAATGAACTCTGGGATTTGGGCATTAAAGAGATTGGAAAATATGCTTCCACAATCTCAACTATGCATAGTCTATTACGTATTAGTAGAAAGCCAGATGCGCTACGGTGATGTTGTTTGGGGTAGGATACCTACCAACTTTGTCATTTTTCGTGTCATCTTTCCTTGTTAGCGATATCTCAGTTGCATACTTATTGGAGGTCCCTTTTGAAATATTATTATTCATTAAATTTAAATTCTTTGTATTCCAGACCATGGTACCGAGCACTTGCTGTGATGCTTGTTCATTCTTCATGGCCCGTAAGAAAAGCTGGGAAAATCTTGTTGAAAACAGTTATTTTGTCTAGCCATTCCACATCATTTGCTATACAGTGTGCAATTTTGCAAGAATTAAGAGATATTATGAATGCGCAAAAGGTACTGTTCATAGTGTATAGTGTGTATTCTGGAAACTTATGTTTTGAGAGTGTTATATGATAATTTTGAGTAGGAATAAAGTAGTCGATATTAGAGTTTGATCTTTATGCTTTGCTCAATTGGGGATTGTATTATACTATTTACTATACCGCACACATAATTATGGCACGGTTTGAGTTAAAGTGCAAGATAGTAAAATCTTATCACAATGTATCATCAAAAATCTAAAACCATCTCTATAATTTAGTAGTTTGTTGGGGTATCTTCAAAACATAGCAGACGCTGAATTGCCAAATAGGTGTGTTCTTGACTTCTTCTGTCCTTTGTAAAAAAGTAGGTACTTTACTATCTATTTTGAGCTGAAAAATGATACTCATTTGAAAAGGACTCATTTTCCTCTGAAGGACATACCACTCTTAGAAATTGTACAAGATTTTCTGATTTGTGCGAATTTTGTTATTGATTTAGTGATTTTTGTGATTGTATGTGATGTTTTGTGATTTTTCATTTTTATAAGTTTTGGTAACTTTGATATGACTTTAGTTATTTTTTTGTAAATTTATTGTAGTGTTGTGAACATTTTATGATTTTGGTGCTATTGATATATGTGATATTTTGTGACTTTTGTGATTTTTGTTGTGATCTTTATGATTTTCTCACAAGGCTTATGAAAATTGTTTGAGTGATATGCCCCTCGTATCCTAGGTCTATCTTTGAATAATTAGGTACCCACCTCCAATGCAAGTGACAACTTCATAGTTTGAAGAAAGAAACCATTTGTTTATCTTTTGTAAGGTTTTATACAATAATCTTGAACAGGATGAGACTTATCAATATAACTGACAAAATTTTCTTTGGAAATGGTACTTATCAAACTCTTGATGTTATTTTAAATTTTACAACTTTAGCTTCTTTGAAACCTTGTATGCTTATTCTTCCCTTGATGACAGTTATGAGCTGCTACATCACACCAGTTTATTCTGAAACTCTTGTATATTGAAAATGACTGCTTTAATGGCGTCCAGCAATTGTCTCATTGTGTGAACACTTAAGACTAACTTTCCTCATCATTTTATCTGCTCGTCAGTGTTCATTTGACAATTGGTTTGGTTCAAGTTTACTTCTTTAGGAACAGTTTAGAACAGAAGAATCAAAACACAAATCTTCAGCATTTGCAAAATCGTTTAAGCGCTGCAAGAAGGACTTTCTCACCACAAATGGCCATAGGGCTGGTGGTATTCAGATAGTGGTTGTAAATATGGTCAACCTATAAATGAATTTGTTCTAATAGATACAATTTTGGATCAGCTTGTGCATTACTTTTTTGCCCTATGTGTGTGTTTGTGCATGTAGACAGATGTCACTTGTCTCTTAGACGTGTTTTGATGTATTACTATATTTTTAGCCAAACACTGAAATGGTAGAGGATGTATCTCCTGTTAATGAAAGAGATGCCGGTATTACTCCTGCAAAAGTATTTATGGAGGCATTTGAAGCCATTGTGTTTGCTGTCGATGATATGTCAGATGAAGACAAGGAGAAACTATGTTTATACATTTGGATAGATGCTCATCACCCACTACTATGTAAGTATCTGTTTGTTAAGATCTTGCCATATATTTCCCTACCAGAGCCAGCAATGAGATGAAAAGTTATCAGCGATTTGTAGCAAACAGATAAAATGTACAGTGAAACGATGCACGCCAGTTGTCAGTCTGATACGCGTCGCTGACCATGGTCAAAAGTCGATGCTTGCGTTTCCATTCTAGTCAAGTTCTCAAGTCAGATCGATCTTAGATATATCTCAGCAAACGTTTAACAGATAGGTTCATCTAACTTGGGTAGTAACCTCCCTAATCGCATCTTAGGTATTGAAGACTCACATGCCTACTTTGTAATTATATTTGAAGCTTGCGTACCTTGAGACTATTTGTGTACAGGACTCATAGCATGAGCATCAGGTTAGCTATGTGGACATTAGGTTTAGATTTTCCAATCTTAAAACATTTAGGTGTTACGAAAAGCCAGTAAATCCCACATAGTCAGAAGTCAAGTAAGCGAAGAATGACATTTTACTTTGAATTTTGGGAGTTTCATTGAGAGGCCATGTGTGAATTTTTTTGGCAACGACAGAAAGGCTACTTTAGGTTAATGAGAAGGCAACAGAAAACATCCCTGAGGAAACATTAGAAATACTTTCTTACCCTGAACACCAGATTTTGCGATGGTACAGTACTGAACAAATTGATGATTCTACCTCATAGAAGTCTGTATTTTGACGGAAATATGTAGTAAGCACTAAATTATTGTGCAACAAAGCCATTTTAATAACTAAAAACGTGATGTTGTAATATAAAATATGTAAGACTTATAAATTCACATCGTGCAATAAATCCCAGATAGGTGATTTGTGCCATTATTTTGACTCTATCTTGAAATGTACCTTCAGACACTTGTCAAGGGGCCAAGACCAGCTTTCCTGTAGAATCATGTAAAAGGTAGCTATATTGCAGCAGCATATTAATAGGTTTCTGAGCCTGCTGTTGCTAATATTTCCATATATAACATATTGGTGTTCTATATCTTAGGTTACTCTGTGCTGTATGTCGTGTCGCTTTACTTTTGATATTGCGTTTTGGAATGGCATGTTTGTGTTAATTCCTGTTGTATATGTAACTCACGTATAGTGTCAGTATCATCCTTTGCGGGTGATGTGTGTGTCCCTTTTTGACATGTACTGTGTTCTGACGTAACGAATGTTGTATAGTACGTGCAGTTGTATTATGTGTGTTTTAGTATTTGATTCATTTAGTGAGTTAATTCAATTCAGTTCTTGCGGTTACAAAGATACACCACATACGATTAGTAGTTTCTTTGTGTTGTATCTAACTTTGGCCTAGGCCTAGACTTAAGAACTAAAGAAAAATCGCCGGCCGCTGACGTGAGACCTTGGTCACGTTACACAGATTATATACCTTCCGCTCATTGGCATCCACTCATGTTACTTATGCACACTACTGACGACAGAAGTTTTGGCTCGCACCAGAGAACATCTACAAACACACGACGGATCACCTGGCGGCTCCCATTTGATCCGCTTTATCTTTGCAATATTGGAACCGTTCCGGCCAGCCTCGTTGTGCTTTCTTTCTGTTTGTTTGAATTGCGACTTATTGTTGTAATGCTTACTCTTCTTAGACCGTGATTTCTTTCTTATTAGACCATTGTTTCTCACCTTTTGTAGTCTGGCTTGAGTCTTTTTAGACCCCAGTTTGACAAGGACAGGCTCCATCATGTTCTATTCTAACAATGTCAATGTCAGCTTCCTTTTTTCACAATCATCTGTGCAGCTTTACTTTTTGGAGCTATATTCAATTAGCTTGTTGTATGCACCTAGAACACAAATCACATCAAAGGTGATAGAATTTTGACAAGAAAACAGTGATGTTATTTCATGGTTAAGGCCTATTTCCACTATCAAACGTGACATGCAAACTATCGTTCCACAATCATTTGCAACAGCTTGCCACTTTAACTTGTTACCACAGTCAAGTGTCTTTCGAACATTAGCAGTATTACTAGTGAATATTACGATCTATAGCGGATCTATTACGATTAGGAAATAGCGATATTTCGGAGGAAAGGAGCTCACAGCATTATTTGGTATGGAGGAAAAGTTCGGTCTTGAGAAACTGATGAGCTAATATTACTGTTAATCCTGTTGAAAAATATGATAATTAATGTGTCAAGAAATCGTCATTATATTGGCCCTGTCATTGTGATGAGTAATTTTCTAATAGTGTATTAAGGAATATATAATTCCAAGTTGTTCTGATAAAAAAACTCACAGGCATAGTTGAGGGAATTCTCGCTAAGGTGGTCTAATAACTTCAAGGGAAGTTTTGATTCATGGCAAAATATGAGCATTCCGAATTCAGTTTGGTACCACATCTCAATGCTTTGATCTTGGTGAAGTAACACATAGATATTATGGTATTTCCAGTATAAGAAATATCTCAAAATTAGAATTTGCCTAGCCCTAATCAAATGTTTAATGAAGCACACATTGAAATGGTGCACAAAAGACCTCAACCATGGAATTTAACCGAAGAATAAAATAAATAGACCGATACACATCCAGAAGACAGTGCTTCTTTCCATCTGTCAGATAGTCTACAGCAAGACTATAGAAAAACGAACCTGAATCACCTAGGGAATGCAGCTAATTCTGCTTCGAATTACTTGTAGTATGGAACAGTCTGACATGACCGATCGCAGTGATCTTTTACATGAATATGGTTAGTCCATACGACTCTGTTGCTCATTAGTCTAAGACGTCATATGAATAATTGACCTTTTGTATCTGGTTTTATGTCTTGGGTTATACCATATCGGATGCATTTCAATCTGATATGTTTTCATACTGCATTGGCCTTCCGTTTACATGAAGAAAATGATGAATACGCTATATCTCAATACACTTATGAATACGGTATGGAATGAATACTGTATCATATACACACTTCAATCTGATATAGAGATAGTAGAAAGAACAACCGCAGTATCGATCCTATATGAAGTAATATTTACACTACCGTATTCATTGCATGCCTTACTTACAAGCGTATTGAAATCCTGCTATATCGGTTGTAATATATGTGATCGTCAAATTGAATTAGAATATATATGTGAAAATAACTCCTGTATCAGTTAGTATCTTGTAGTTATGATTGTAGTTATATGTGTTGCAAGTTATGAAATGATTTAGTCATGATTTTAGAGTCAAATGAAGAGCACACCTTTCTCCGTGTATGTTATGCACACGCTACACGATGATCGTCTTCGTGTAAACGGAAGACCAATACAGTATGAAACCCTATCAGATTCAAAATGAGCCCAATGCCGTATAGACGGGTCTAGCCTTCATCACAACTGCCTTGGTTTGTTTGTTTATATATGTGACAGACAGCATGATGTGTTATTACGTAGATGATACTGCCATCACTATATGCGTAAAAGATTTGAAAATCATATCACTATCATTGTTAATGAACCTCAGTGGAGATACATGCTATTGTATGATACTCAGTACACTGAACTGTGTCTCATCAATGAAACTTTACAGCAATAACACCAGAGAGAGCGAAGAGGGAGAAGTAGTGGAATAGACCTGGATGAATCTTTGTTATTTACGTCCCATCCGGATACGGTGTGCTGATGTATAGGTGAAAATGCTCATGACCTATCGCGGACTGTGATAAAGTAAAACATTATGCTGATATTTATATCTTTCCAATCAAATTATTGCCGTTTAATCTGGATGTTCTGTGATAGAAATATAAATAGTAGGGTCAATCATACCCATGAGAAAGGCCTACGAATTTCGCTTAAGCATGCAGTGAAGTTACCGTACGTTTGGCGGGACGACTGGGAGGAAGTACAATGGATTGCCTAATAACTATCAACAAATTCTTGGAGAAACCAGAAAATTGTTCGCTAATTCGGGAGTTCTTTATATATCGGTTCGTTTTCATTTTCATTTCATTTTTAATTATTTGTGCAGGGTAGTGCATTCAGTGATGGAAATAAATAAATGATTTGCAATATGCACTGTCTAACCGCTGCTCAAATAATATTTTATACCTACTTTACAAGAAAAAGAATAAAATTTAATAAAAGTGGTATTATTATCGTCATATCAGATTTGCACTGTAAGAAACATGGAGACTTGAAACTGTTGTACAGCAGTGTCGGTGATCTTGATTTTGCCTCTGAAAGGAAGAAAGCATTTGAACCAAAGACGAAGATGCCTGCAAAAGGTACTATGCGCATGGATGTCGCAACAGTTGAGGGTCTGCTACAAAATTAGTGCCTATTGTCGTAAAGCATATGCAGAACAATATGTTGGAATCCATACCAGTTGGAGAACGATTAGCAGTTCTTTACTATAACTTCCTTGTTCATTTGTCAAAGTCAGATACTTTGACCTGAGTATGAAGCACCAACAAGTTGAACTAAATCATATCTTGATTTGAGTTGATTGTTTCCATCTTTGCACTCAGCCACTTTTGTATTGTAGATGCGTAGGTACCTCTCAAGATACATCTATTTTGTTGTTAGTTGCCACAAAATCACATAGAGTTGCAATCACATGATGTTTTGCTGTGCCATCTTGGCTAAGAACCTGTGCCCTTTTGTAAATTGGTTGCAAAATACGATCTCGATCCTAAGTAGGTTGCAGGTTGCACTGAATCGCAGTAAGTTGTAAGATGAAAGTTACAGGGTGCACGCGCATTTGCACATGCTACTCGATGAAAATGTTTGGTTGATGTGATAAGTTGCATGAAGTTGCATGTAAAAAGTTGTGTGTGTAAACTGGCCTTTAGCATATTGGTAAGTCAAGATTTGTTTCAATGTTTGTTAGGCATACAGAGTATAGGTTGATCGTATGATGATGGCTGTTAGTTTTCTTGCCATAAAGGTTTAGTGCTATTTTTCTCAGATTCGATTCCTTTCATGTGTCAATATACGTGGAATTATTTCACACTATTTGTCGGAAAATCCCAGTGTTCTTATAGATATGTGGAGAAGATTGCAAATCTGCTGATAAGTCACGTGTAATTTCAAGGTATCTCATGCAATCAAAATATAACATTAACCAAAGATTCTTTGATTAGATGATTTTGAGAGTCACCGATTGTAAAGAATCTTATGACTGGCCAGTGTACCATTTCGATATGTTATAGAAAAGTGGAGGATATTCTTTGTAATTTACGTTGTATAGAGGATTATATAGTCACCTAAATCTCAGCAAGATTGCCATCTGTGAGGTGCCTGAAGAATTTTTAAGAATATATCCTGTTAATGGAGTAGTCTATTTGTTGATAGAACCGAAAGGCTATCAGTAGTTTGCGGCATACCAGAGAGGGTAGATTGGTAGTTTTCCTCGTGGAATTTACTGGTTGATTTTGAAATTGAGATGCTTCTGAGATATATTTCGGATATACTTGAAATAATTTCACGATTTACTTGTTTGACTGTCCGTACTGTTGATTATATTGTTTTGTTGTCTATCCTTTGCTCTACTCTGTTTTGTATGGCCTTCACTTGACCACGGATCTGACTCATTTTGTATTAAGTCGTCAACACATATTATCTAAATTTCAGGATGAGAACGACGACAATGAAAGATAACATTCTAAGTTGTAGTTCATTAATTCATGATCATTTGACCATCCGATAAGAAATACTTTGACAGGTTCAGTTATATTTTTAACACAATCTTAAGACGTTTCGACTCAGACTTGAGTCATCCTCAGTTAAGAGACATTGGGATGAAAAAGGGTGTATATATAGGCGTGGAACAATACGTGGACTATTATGCAAAATTTTCAATGTTATATTGCTTGTTCTATTAGGGCAATTTATCTCTGTTCATTCTTTATTTAACCCTCACCATTATTTTTTTAGCATCACAAGATCAACATGTGTGGAGGCGTATTATCAGTGCATTGAATATTGATATATCAGAGTTTTTAGAGAGAAATAAGGGAGTCATGATGGGAATAATTCAAGAAAAGGAAAGCTACTCACGGGTAAGTTTGATCATGTCATTTTTACGATATTACGTAATAGTGTATGTATAAAGTGTAAGCAGACGCATTGTGGAATGCGGAAGAAACGATCATAGTCATAAATTGTCACTTTTCTAAATTACACAGTTACGACAAAATATACCTTGAAAAAGTCAAAAAACTTTTGATTACAATCCCTTCCTCAACTGACAGACCTTTAAAACATTCATATTTCGGAAAAAATCACTTTGAATTATACCGAGCAGAACATGTTCAATGCATCCTATTCATATTACGCCAGATTAGGTTACATGTATAAAATCGTCATGGTTATGTTTCATCAAGCTAGTTAATAAGTATAAATTCAAGAGATGGAAAATGGTGTAGCCACTACATCCTGAAGAGTCCTCTAGAATGGATGAGACCATTTGGAAGAGTTTAATTATATGAAATTAAGTAATGCCGATCCTTTGTTGAATCAAGTTGAATAAATTAAGTTGAATCAAGATCCTTTGTACATACTCTGCATTTTTTGTCACCTGGTCTATATATTTCAGTTGTTTCTCCTTAGTTGCCTTTTCAAGGTTCCTGTCAAGTGGAACTGTAATCTCAACTATTTTGCATGTCATATCTTTCTTGTCCCAGATCACTATATCTGGTCTGTTTTTTTTCAACTGATGGTGTTATTTTGATCATTATATCAAACCAAATTTTCTGGTCTCTGGGGGATTCAATATGAGGCGATCGCATTGAATTAATTCTTGGTATAACACCTTTGCTATCTGGTTATGCTGTATAATTGAGATAAAGAGAAGGTGCTAAGGTTGGACATGAGCAAACAAGATGGTATACAGATTCACTAAATTGGCTGCATACTCTAAACTTCACATCGATGTTGTGCCCCTCCTGTGTGTCCTTTTCTCTCCTGCTCTGGGTTTCTTTTGTTTTTAGCTCTTGCTCCTGGATGGCTATCAAGCATCCTTGAATGTGCGATGTTAATCTTATGCTTAACCACTTCTTAATTTTTGGTATATCTATTATGTGATTTCTCTGTAGCTGGCTTTGTAGGAAGCTATGTGTTTCTTTGTTTATCCACCTCTCTGCGTGTTCTTTCCTTGTTGCTTCTTTTACATTACTGCAGTTCTGGACTTCTTTCCTACGTTTTAGAATGTTCTTCCAAGTCTGCAAAGTTTTTCTTCTCATGCTCTCTGACTAGCGTTAGCAGTCTATGTTTTCCTGTCATACTTTGAAGATGTTCCGCTTTTCTAACTGTCTTTATTTCATAGAGGTCTTCAATACTTCTTAGTTCTCTTCCTCCCTGACTTCTTTGCACATATAGCCTATCTACATCACTTGCAACATGGAATGCTCCTGCCGTTGTTAATACCTTCCTTGTCATCACGTCTAAGTCACAAATTTCCTTCTTAGTCCAGTCTAGTATCGTAATTGTGGGTGCTATTACAGGCACTGCAAATGCATTGTGTGCTCTCGATTTATTTAGACCATTCAGTTCTGAATTCCATATTTTCTTCACCCTGGATTTATACTCTTTTATCACCCTCTCCTTGTTTAGGGGGCCTAGGATTCCTACCGATTCATTTATACTAAAATATTTGTACTGATCTTGTTCTTCAATTTCCTTGATTTTAAGGTTGTTGACAAGCAATGGTGCATCTTGTGCTTTGTGTTTCCTCTTTCTGTACACTGATATGCACACTTTGACTCTCCAAACTTCATTCCAATATTTATGTATGTATGCATATGAAACATTTTAGGACCGAAGGAAAGTGCCTGGGCATGTCTAGGGCCGAGACTGAGCACCTGTCTTTAAATTCGTTAATTGATTTTAGGTCCGTATTGCATTGTATTGCGGATGGATGGTGTATTTGTGGTCTTTGCCCAGTCTATTGCTTTGACAGGTATTTTAATGTGTTTTGTAGGCCATGCAATCTGGGATATGTACTCTGTTAGAGTGTGGACACGAATTATTTCTCCCGGAAATTGTTAAGAGTTGCATAGATATCTTTGGATATGAACAGCTTCAGTTTGTCACTAACAATGATTATGGAGTTATGCTGACACCCGAGGACGAATTGTACAATAATCCGTTAATTCAAAGGTAACTATAGTCTTTTGATGAAATATATTGGTACAAAGTATATTGTATTTTACTATGTCAACTGTTATCCTGTTCCAAAAACTGAGAATGTTGCGTTATGCCATTAAGTAGCTAACTGAGCAATTTTTTTTTGCTGCCCTTACATATCGTTGCGTTAGTTAATCTACGTCATATGGCCACCTGAGTTGCGTATTGCTTTTGTGATTTATTGGTATCTTTTATTTTGTTATATATCTTGTGCAACGCCTGGTTTTTCATGAACATTGTTTATATCTTGTTCTCCGATGTTGTTCAATACTCCTAATGTGCCTTACCCTCTTATGGTTTTGTGGATCGAAATAGGACGCGTAGGCTCATAAGGACATCTCACCATGAGAAGGTCTTGTGAGGTCAGGTCAATATATAGACATTTTGCTAAGAAGGTTAATTTCTCTGTCTCTCTTCTTCCTTTTTTTAGGACATCTGTTTACTTATATTTTATATTTCCTGTTAGCTCGCTGTAGATTTCTTTTGTGCGTCACAACAATGATCTTAGCAATATGAACAGGCATTTGAAAGTCATGGCCCGTTAGGATATTCCTTGATTACAGTTCAGTCAAAATCTTAGTCGTTGATTACAAATGGGTCATATATCATGTGTTCAATGAGAAGCTATGGTGAAGGTTGTGATCGCTTGAAGATGAAACACATCTTTCTGTTTTATATATTCAAAGAACTACCATGAAATTCATAGAGCTAACCCCTCTGGCCTGACTGAATGTATGAAAGCACTTATGCGTTTCTATTATGGTTTGAACTAATTGATGAGCATACTGATTGAATGGGCTTGTATCGACGGGAAAGTCAAATATAGTGTTTGGAATGGATGCTTCGCGGTGCTTCGCGGTGCTTCGCGGTGCTTCGAGGTGCTTCGCGGTGCTTCGTGATGAAGCACGAAAAGCTTTGATTTGATGTTTAAAGTACCATAATGGGATGATTTGTCATGTGTATGGTGTCATCGCAAGATCATTACACCAAGAAATAGATTGTTAACGGTAATTGCCAATAGCAGAATCACAGAGGAATGCGATCAAGAGCCAGTGTTTATTATCCGCTGCATTGTAGAGTATGGGTTTGGTGAATTCTGGCCAACTTTAACCAGTCCTTAGTTTAGAAGGGAATTCGACATTACTGATGATGAAAACATTGCATGGCTCCAACTCTTCATTGCCTTTTGATGCCTTTCTTGACATTTTGGCAATTTTCTAGTGGTTTTGTAAGCTCCGTGTTGATTCTACACCCTTTTAGAGTAGGTAGAAAGTTAATTGGCTGTAACAGTTTGCCCGTTCTTCTTCAAACATATTATTTCTTATGATCAATAACGTGTGAGAGTTTAAAGGAGACAAGTAGGTCATTCCGATATTCCCTGCTCTTTGACTATTATCAGTTATCAAGTCAGGCTTGGGTCTCATATTTCATTGTTGAGTTAAATTGAAATGGAAGACATCAATTACAAACAGAGACCATCAACTTAAACTCTATGGGATATAAGATTTCAACATGAATATCAAAATGAAGGAGCCAAAGTAGATACGAAATGGAGCCAACCATGCAGATTGTACTACGATAGACTAGCTACATAGAGGAGCTTGGCGTTAATGCAGATTCTTCTGTTTTTCAGCTTTCTCTAATAGTAGAGCGGTATTGGGCGTACTTGCCCAGTTTGAGTGCAATTACTCTCCTAAGTAGGAAGAACAGAAGATGACAGCTCTGCAAATTGTTTGAATCATGTTAACATTTTTACTGATAGTAGAATGATAGAAGTACAGCATTTTGCAATTTAAAAATAGTCTTTTATCTTTGCAACTACCACGCACATTGTTATCCTATGCTATTTAAATTTCTTACTGTAGTATGTTTATAAGTTTATCAGTTACGTTAACTGTTTAGTAGGCCCTAGTTTAAAAAATTAACTAACAGATTGTTAATTATTTTAGATTTCCCACTCTTTGTATATTTTATTATTATTCTCCATACTGTTTTGGTTGTAAGTGAGAGGATGATCTGTTATTGGTTGCATAGATTTGTAATGGATGCTTAAAGAACGATCTATTTATTCTTTTCCACCACTGTATGGGGTTTTCGTTCCCGGATGATCTCAATGGAAGGAATTCTTTTATCAACCTTGAATCGTTGTTGTGTAGATGCTTAGTCCCTTTGACTGCATGGAGATACTGTTTCGTGCTTTAGAGTAGACACTTATACACTGTATTGGACCATTTGTCCATTACCTGTAGCATGTGACTGTTTAATGTCAATGCTGCATCACCAAAGTTTGGCATTTTATGTAAGCTAGACACCTCTAGAAGCAAATTTCTATTAGCCCAGGAGATTGTGCTTTGCCCTATTAAGTGGTTTTCAATAGCATGTTTTCGATAGCTATTCTAGTAATACTTTCTGGAACGGTCATTTTAAGGTCGCCTTGCCACTTTACTTCACTCTTCAGTGAGAAGCTTTTAGCTATAACATGCAAAGAATGTACTATTTTGCCGATACTTCCATCAATCCTATCTTAGCCTAAGCCTCCTCGTATAATTAGCTATAGAAAGAAACTACCTATCAATTTATTTTATATTTTATTCATAGTGGTCAACAGGTTGTCGACAACAAGAATGTTAAAAGGGAATCAAAAGCTTATTCCTTTAAAGAGCAAAAAATCGACATGGAATTGAAAGCGGTACTTATGAATCATTATTAAATAACTTTTTGAAGCCATCTCTATGCAGCTTTAGCTTTTGTTCCTTAATACTTACACCTATCTTATTCCTCATGCAAATCTGCTCAATGTTGGCCTTCATATATAGAGCTTTATTCATTATGATTGACATCGTTATACTATCTACGATAATCAATTATATAGATGCTAATAATATACAGGACCCGAAGGCGCTAGATATCTATCTCTATAGTTCAACATTGGGACTGAGTCACTGATGCGTTAAGAGGTCAAAATACGAAAACTCTGCTAGGGCTCAGTATGGGATGTATTATGACATGTTTTTGTTTCTCATTATATTTATTACATTAATGCTTCAATCTCAGAAAAGCCATGCAAATGGAAGTAGATTCAGCCGATAGAAGCATCTAGCATGAAAGACCTCGGCTTTCACTTTTAAGTCAGGCTATATGCAAAACTTGTTTGGTCCTGGCCATCCTCGTCATATTGTGGATGCAAAAACAGAATAGATTTTCATTCAGTTGCATGTCTGACTGACCATCTCAAATAGTTCGTGGGTAAATATGATTGATGCAGACTTTTGATTGTTTTGCTTACACCACTAGTGGTGTGCAGAAACACTCTCGTTGAAGGAAAGTATGGAACCTTCTTGCAATGAGAAAATTTCAAAAATAGCTGTTAATTTCTCGTTTTGCGCATGTGCTAGGATGTATTGACCAGTCCTTCGTCTTGTACACAAGCGTACACTTTTGTTTGACCTCCTCCTCCCTTCGTGCGTGTGCGCTAAATGAATGACCTCAGTTGGTGTCTCTTTTGGTTGATATGCTGCTGATTCTGCATGATTTTTTAGAGATTGAACTCTTGTTTTCGTAGATATGTTGTAGAACGTGAGCGTTCCGTCCTATCTGCCATACTGAGCCCTGGTAAAACGTAATTTATTTTCCTCTTTACCGTTTGACGAGTGACCACCCTTAGAAAATGGACAATTATCTGATGTGGCATATCTAGCGCTTTCGGCGAGTCTACATCATTTATAGACAACTTTCAAATACAATGCAATGCAATATGCGCTCGCATACATACCAACAAGCAAAACAGAGTTTTTCTGCGTTTTATGCAAGTGCTGCGATAGTGCATCATTAAACTTATTTCCTTTTGGTTAGAACATTTTATGCTGGGGTGGGATCAAAATATTACTTTTGACTATATCCCTAAGATAAGAAGTGATATTAGGAGAAATTAACGCTCCGCGATGGAGTGAAACTCGAAGACCCTTATGCAAGTGAATATGGATTGACAGACAATATCACAAAATTGTTCAATATTCATTGGTCTGATATTACAAGGCATGTGATAGAAACTCTAAGTGTATCTACAACAGAAGCTATTAAAGTCAAAGGTAAACTTGTTCATGTTGATGTGATTTCATTGTTTCGACTGAACATTATTTGCTTGAACTTTTAATTTCCTTAACATAAATTTTTCATACTAGACCATCCTCTTGCCATGTTTATGACTGGCAAATAGGATTAGAAATAAGATAGCAATACACATAGTTTTTCACAAAGTCCTTTTGTGTTTCATTTGTTACTTTATATGAATGAAAGTGCTGCAAACATTAGCTTTGTCTTCTAGCCTTCAGGTACTACCTTGCCAATTTCCAAGCTAAATAGCAACAGTATATGTAGCGTCTTGGTATCAAATAACATTGATAATGGTTTGATAAACACTGTAAAAGTCCCCAATCATGGCAGGCCTTGGACCACGTTGCAGCCGTGTTGAAGCTTTTCTCTTCCAGCTGAAGACTTCTGTGCATTTCAAGTTCAATACGGAGCTTTCATGTACAAGTAAGCGTTGTGCTGGGAAGGGTACCAAACATCATGTTGATCCTGCTGCTATAGAGAATATAAATGTTAAGCAGCATGCTCTCCTCGCATGCAGCACATCCAGTTTCATTCAGTGCCTTCTCTTATCAGCATCAGATACCCATACCAAGGTACATATGGAATATCAGAGAGCAGTTCAGACGTCCTAGACATAGGAGTAGGCCTGGGAATAGGACACGACATGGGAGTAAGAACAGATATACAAGATATCAAAATTGGTCGGGACACGCAGCTGTAGACTTTAGAACCCAGAACGATTAGAACCAAGTCATGATGATTTAATGATTCTTCATTTTGAAAGCATTACGACACATCCATCATCAACTGTTCGACATAAACGTTTCTGACCCATTTCAGGGTCCATCATCAGTCTGAAGATTATTTTATGGGTTAAACTAACTTATATACCAAGGAGGGAAAAGAGCAAATTGAATACAAATTAGAGGCAAACGTAAACAACCACCATTCTGCCTACCGTATCTAAGGTTTGATAGGCAGCATAATGCAGATGCTAGAGAGCTTTATACAAGTATTACATCAAAGTGTAATAGCATATATACAATCTCTTGGTGCATCTCCTGATGTTGTTGTAACATGCAAATGTCACCCAAAGTGACTATTGGAATAGAGTGCCCATGATAGGATCTGCTTGGTCTCAAACTTTTGGGAGGAGAAAAAAATTTTCCAATATCAACTGAATCAGCATGAAAGAACATGAAATGCAGCTGCAAATGTTTGGGTGCGATGCACAGCATGAAGATTTCTTTATGTACACTCCGGCAAATAAAGATTATTATTTCCTGTTGAAAATGAAGTTTGATGAATTATTTATGACTACTCTTTTGAGTAAGTTGAAAGCAAAATTTGTGAAGAGTTTTGTGCCAGAAATAGTTTCAGGAAGATCTAAAGGTATAGAACGGGATAGATAGCTACAGTCAACTTCACATAATTCGGATCACATGGGACTGGCTGTTTATCTGTATTGCAGAAAATTCGGAAAACTTTTTCAGTGATATTACTCATCTACACATGACCCCGTAAAATCTCTTTTGTTGTTTGGGGGTCACTTCCGGCGTTTTTGGGAATGTAGAGTTGTAGCAATCAGGTCATCCCTGGATGCCGCAGAAAATATACACGTTTTTTTTATAAGAAACCTTGCTAAAAGCCGATTAGTAAAAGTTTAATGTCTGGCCACATTCCGGTTCTAGAAGTTTCTTTAAAGTTTCGTAATTTACTGAACAAAGTATAATCAAGACGAAATCAAAACGTAACAAACATTGTCTTGTGTGGTGCCTATAAGGCTTTTTGACTTGTAGACACATAAAACATACTGCAATGGACACTTTTAAATCTGTGGAGGAAAAATGTGTTTCCGAAACTGTGAAAGATGGCAGAGAAATTTCTAAAGTTGTTTAGCTCTTTCCTTGTAGATCTACAAGTTTGTTGAATTTTAGACTTTCTAGCACCAGGTGTCTTATAAAACTACAAAGCCAATATTTTTCGACTTAGAGAAGAAATCCATACTAGTTGTGTGACTTGTAAGTAAGGAAAATCGTGTCATGAATTCTTTAGTGAAAGCTGATACCTCCGCATTAAACTGCTTTTATCAGCCTTTGCCAGTGTAAATCTATTACGAAGATCAAGTGGAAGGATCGTTGATCCGGATAATGGTGAAAAACTAATGTGTACTTGTACGAAATGGACCGAAATGTGTTGTCCGGTTTATGCATTTATCCGGATTAGGAGATGCGGATAATGAGAATTATTTTAGTAAACATTTATAGGAAACTAACTGGACTTAGTACTTCTCTCCGAGATATACAAATGACACCATTTCCTGAAAGCAAAATCAAATATCAACACTAAATACCATTTTATACTGCTAATGCTGCTTGGTTAGCAGTGACGAAGCCAGCTCTGGAAAGCTTGGGGGACAGAGGGGATCAAGAGGGGCATGCCTCAGAGAAGCTTCTAGGAACACACCCTTTAAGTTCGGCGACAGCAGCTGTCTGTGTTACAAAAATTCTTGTGCTTTATGACTTATTAGCAAATCAAGCAAAAACGAGGTAAGTAGCTGGAAATGATTCCGAGGTCGAGATTGTGAATCTGAAACGTGGAAGTTTGAGTTTGAAAGTTTTAAGTTTATGTTTGATAGTTGAAGGCTTGACAGTCGGAAGTTTGAGTTTGAAAGATGGAGGTTTGAGCTTGAAAGTTGTAAGTCTCAGTTTGAAAGCTGAAAGTTTGAGTTTGAAAGATGAATTTTTGAGTTTGATAGTTGAAAGTTTAAGTTTGAAAGTTGAAGGTTTGAGTTTGAAAGTTGAAAGTTTGAGTTTGAAAGTTGAAAGTTTGAGTTTGAAAGTTGACAGTTTGAGTTTGAAAGTTAAAAGTTTGAGTATGTAAGTTGGAAGTTTGAGTTTGAATGAGGCTTGACATTTCAATTTGGAGAGTTGGCTTCAAATTCACGTTGTGTATTTTTGGCGGTAATCGCGCGCCATAGCCTATAGTTATTGCTATCAATCACATCTTGTTCCTTACATGAATATTGGGGCCACCCTGGCTATTTTCTATAGATCAGGGAATTTGCTATTTTTCATTAACGAATTTTAATAGCAGTGACTAGGTATGAAGTGAAATTGGTCGCATCTTTAGCCAAGGTCATTGGTACTTATTCATGTTCACATTCTTTCCCAGTTCTAAGTTGATTTCACTTTCTTTGGATCTTCTTTCGGTTCTTCAATTAATCCTTGATGATGACCCTAAATTGCTTGACTCGAAGAATTGCATCTGTTGTCAAAAGAGGTTCAAATACCTCCTGAAATGTTGCTACCTTCGCACTTGGCTCCTCGACTAGGGTTATAAGAAGGTTTTCCCAATCACTTTCCTCCAGATCTTGCTGAAGCAAGGCTTTACCTTTTTAAGCTACGAGTTTCAGCCTGCCTCTACTTTCTGAAAGAGTCAATCCACGATGCGTTTACTTTCCTAATATCGAAAAACAGGTAATGCTTGACGGTTTAAGTTTCTATAATACCTAAGTTATGAATTTCATTTGGCTTATTAATAGAGAAGTGGTCTATAAGCGTTGTTGTACTAATTGCGAAGCCATCAGCTCTTCTTTGAGTTATAGCAAGTCTTGTATATCACATGATCTGCTGCTCAAGCTGAAGTTCTGAGTAGATATATTTGAGCTTTTTAGCACTACTGTGTTGATTGCACTCAAAGTCTTAGTTATCATTTGCAATTAGTAATATTTCCTTATTGTTTTGATCGAGGTCTTTTACTCCTCCATTCAATTTTCAGTCATTTCTAAATATTTTGTAACTTGCAATCGAGTCACAGTTTCTGTTACGTTTCTACGTCCCTCCCCTATTTGCTCTTTTGTAAATGATTCACATACCCCCCTGTCTTCTAAGCATTCAGCCATATCCCGTAACCTAGCATATAACTCACGATCCTACTAGTAGGAAAGTTTATGAACGAGTCAAGCTTTTCCTCCCTATGAGTTCAAATTGAAAACACGTTGTCAATGAATTTCATGCAGGCCAGGGGTAAATCAGCCTACTCCCTCAATAGTCTTTGCTCAAGCCTTTTCATGCATGCCTTTTATGAATAGGTTTAATAACCATAAGACGTGTGGTTATAAGTTTTATGGTTGTTCTTCGGGGATCCCTCAGGCAGAGTTTCTCCAGTATTTTACCGGAGGAGCGCATGAGAGATGTTTATGTTACTATATTTATAGACCTAATGGTAAAGTTTCTCTAGCATATGGCTATATATTTCAGTTCACCTTCCGGTGGCTATCCGACGTTTCACACTCTGGCGAGTGTCGGACGAGAAAGGCTTTCAGCATGCTAAAAGAATATTCCAGATTTTTCGTGCTATAATGAAGTTCTGTAGTACCAACAAACTTTTCAAGTAGTTTTATATTATTGTAGAATTTGTAGTCGTATAAAGCTAGCAGTTGTATCTTGTACAATTTTAGGAGCTCAAGAAGAAAAAGGGTGATGATGTGGGAAATACAAAGCAGAAGTTAACGAAAAAGCAACAGGAAATGCTTGAAGAACAGAAAAGAATTGAAGGAGATATACGTCGAAAATTGCGAAATGTAGGTTACTGGGATGGCCCCTAAATTAGTTGATGACATCAGTGTTGCATGAAAGTTTCATTCTGGCTCATCATGTAGTTAATATGCAATGTCCTCGTCTCACTTTTTATCGTTTTCTATTCCCAGAGTTCGGCATGTGTAGTAGTAATGTTCTTAAGAAAATAAAAGCTAGTTTTCAAAATGTACGTGATTGATTTGTCGTTGCTCATGCAGTGTCGTTTCTATACAGAAAACTTGAGATTTCAGAAAATTTTTTTCGCATATTATTAACCTTGTGTAGTAAGAAAAGTATAAATTTTATTTATTATAATGACATATCAAATATTTTAGCTTGAATGCCAACTAAAAAAGCACGTCACTCTTATCCGATTGGCTGTACATTCAGTGCCATTTCCGTTCGCCGAATTTTTGCCGCAGACGCAAAGATCTTTGGAGTTTCTTATGGGCTCTCCTCTTGCAGCTCCTCATGTAGTTCCTTTGTATATAGAGCTTAAGAACTGTGTCTTTTATGATAATTTAAAGCATCTTGGTAAGTTTATATGGTTACACAATACCATATATTTTCTCATTTTACGTAAAAAAGTATCGCATTCTATTTTCAAGCCTTCAGTTCAGTAGAATATCTCAACGACGAAATAATGCCAGATGTATTTGTTTACAATTGTTTGTTGATGAGATTGTCTCTGTTATCACATTACTGATTCTTACTTAAATGCTTTATGGCATGTATCTCAGCCATGGTAAAAATTCTTCTCCATATATATGTTCTAGTTCTCGTCACTATGACTTATGGGACCACCTAACATATGATCGGTATAAAGGAAATGAGCGACTCTTATGTCATACAAATAGCCTGATTGGTTGTATTGCAGCTCATGCAAGTATTGAAAAGAGAACATTTGACTCAGATGTTATGCTGTAGTTAATTGTAGCTTTATCTTATGTTATATCTTAAAACTTATATTTATTTCCTCTAAAGATGCTTTTTCCCTATATTGTAGGTGACCTCATCGCTTTTGTAATTGTACGGCAGCTTCAACCATCATGTTCACTTGATGAAAATTGGTGCGTGGAGAATCTGCTGAAAGAAACCAAACGGGCAGTTGAAGCGCTCTATACGTTTGTAACAACCAGGAATGTCCCTTTGCTGATGACTTATTCGGAAAAGAAGCTGCTATCGTCATTAGCATTCTGTTATTGTCTACCCTTAATTCGTATGGTTCTCGAAGAAAGAGGTATTCGAATTAATGGGGAAGAGAAACTCAGAACAGAAGCACTACAGTTGATATTGCTACATTCAAGGCAGAGAGCTATGTTTGATAGCCATTTTGATACGCAGGTATCGTTATTTATGTACTATGGTATTTGATCTATCTTACCTTTAGCTTTTGATACTTGGCAATGTATGTTGATAGTGTGCATATTGATAACTGTTAATATGTTTGATTTATTATTGATATGTATGTGTACTCAGCAAAGCTTTATTAGTTGCAATGAGTGCATAAACAATCTGATTCTGCTTTTCTCAACAGATAAGAAGTAATCAATTTAAGAGTACATATGTACGTAATGTATGTAGTATAATGTATGTAATGCATTTGTATTTGATTTGAATGAAGTAGATTTGTAAACATACGCCTATGAGCCAGCTGACATATGGTGATTTTTGTATAATTGCGCAGCTGGAATAGTGTTTTTGTGTGATCAAGTCTGTGTGTGTTCTATTACTGTATTTTATCGTTGTTTGTTATTTTTTTGTGTATTTTCTATTTTTGTGAGTTTTGGAACGGTTATGCAATTGTTTTACATGCGTACATTTTGTACCCTTTGTCATTGATGTGGCATAACAGATTCCCTGAATTTTCCTTAGAGAAATTTAAGACAGTTTCCGCGGAAGGATGTTATTACTATTTTATCTGACGTCATTGCACAAGGTGAAGGTCATACAAAGGAAGCTAAGTTCCAGGTTATTATTTTGAATAATTCGTAGTAGCTCCTCATCTTCAGATATCTTCTCTATTGCAAAAACTAAGAGCTAAATTGTGAATTATAATTGAAATAGTTGCACACCTCAGCCAATAGTTGACAACAAGGAGATCATCGAAATGATAACAGCTAAAAGGGTTCCTTTAGTATTTTATATTTAATCATCTCAACTGATAATAGCCAACTTTTAATCTTAAGTGACCTTTTTGTATTGCTTTTGCTAGCATTCTCAACAAATATACGCAAGTTAAATTTTTATGAACCCTTGAATTATTTAGAGCTTTCAGCAATAGCTATTGAATAGAATAATTGAATATATCTGTAGAAAAGCTTGCATTGTTTATTGTAAATTTCTTATTCTTAAATCTTACTTTTTTAAACTGTACTGTTTAAATTGTAGCAAAGTGCTGCTCAGATTTTGGTCGAAGTTTGCAAATCGGCCACATGCTATGGAATATCGGTGAATGATGTCATAAATATCTTAGCAAAAAATTTGATGTCTGCATCCTCAGTACTTCGTCAGTCCTCTCTTGAAGGCCTTTTTGCTTTGGTTGAAGCGTATCCGGTGGAAGGGTCTGAAGAACGGCAATCTCTTACAAGTAAAGTTCTACTCGCAAGATTCGACAGTCAGCCAAATATAGCGGAACTCGCAGAAAAGTGAGTATGCCTGCTCAGACAGACTTTGATCATATCGAATAGAACTGACGCTTATGCACCATAGCTTGACGCTGCTGAGGGCGAAATGCCGAAGTGATATGTGTGCTACCCTACTGTCGAAGAGGACTTATATTTTGAATGACTATATTTTGATAATTTTGGCCAAGGTCAGAGACCACCTGGAATAGTCAGCGAGTTTTTTCTACGTATTTGAAAGTAAGGGAGAAGTTAGAGAATTCCGAATTTTGGTCTGATTGATGCAAGATTTCTTGGAAAATCAGAATTCTATCAGGTTTAGGCTGAAAAATTTTTGAAATGCACTTATTAGGTAGATTCTAAGTTAGGTAGCCATATTGTACATAGTATACGTCAGCAGAATCCAGCATATAGAATTACACAGGAGACTCCATCTCAGAAATATTACCCTCCTAGCTAGCGTCTAGAAAAAGTTCAAAAATTGCGGTTGGATGCTCAAAATCTTATAGTTTTGGATTTGAAGCCTGTATACTTTCATTTCGAGTTCTGTTCTGCCCATAATTTTGATTATAAGCATAGTTTAGAAGTTACTGAACATAAGTATACTGAAATTCATTAAATCGAATTGACAAATAGCAGATCATCGGGAGTCAAAATATGAATTTCATTCATTACATTTTGGAATATTTTTGGATTTTCTTCATGATTTTCTTATCTATGTCTTATGTTGAGCTCATGTTCACCATGGAAAACCGTGCCTTTTCTGAAAGTAGGCTAGAAATACTATTAGAAAATCAAACTTTGAGGTTTATAATGATTAGTGAATAGAATCTATAAC
Source organism: Mastigias papua (assembly GCA_964019165.1). Classification (NCBI taxonomy): domain Eukaryota; kingdom Metazoa; phylum Cnidaria; class Scyphozoa; order Rhizostomeae; family Mastigiidae; genus Mastigias; species Mastigias papua. The sequence continues at coordinate 7,766,212 of OZ025274.1, read as the reverse complement.
CAACTGAAAATAGCTGAAATTGAAAAATGTACATAAGTTCGTAGGTTTTATCTCAGAAAAGTCAATGTGCCCAGGAGTTAACATAGATAAGATTTTTACAAGATACAGACTTGAAAACTAACATCTTCTAGAAATCATGATGGTTGGCTTCTGTAAAATATCTAAAAAGCTCTGCCTGCATCACTGCTACCCCACTAGAAAATTTCCTACTATATGACTTATAATTGTTAAACCTGGCTCTAAATGATGTAAACGTGCTACCTACATACTGCTTACCACATACCTTACAGCCTAATAAATACACTACCCTTGAAGAATCGAAGTTAAAGTCACTATTTATATCATACTCCCTACCTGAAACATTACATCTAAACCTGCTACCCTCTGACATATAACCGCAAACTTGACATCGCGCTTTACCACACCTAAAACAACCCCTAACTTCTTCTGTCCGAACCCCAGGAAGCTTAGCCCTAACTAAATTATCCTTCAAATATGATGCCCTTCTGAAGACCGCAAGAGGCTGCTCTTTAAAGGCCATCCTGTGTTCTTCAGCCGCTTCTAACATTGTATGGAGTTTCTTAACTATGCTCCTAAGCTCATTAAGTGCTGGATGGAATGTAACTACTAGTAGAACCTGGTCCTTTCTCTTGTCATTTCACCTACCCTCCTGGTTGAAAAGTCTTTTTCTCTCTAAACCACTAGCACGAACTATCTGCTCCCTAACAAAATCCTGTTTATAACCCCTATCTACTAACCAACTCACTAATTCCTCCGACCTCTTTCTCAACTTCTTCTCAGGTGACCAAATTCTTCTAATTCTAGGAGCCTGTCCATATGAGATTGCTTTTTTGACGTGCCATGGATGACAAGAGTTCCTCTGCAAATACTGGTGTGCATCAGTAGATTTGCAGTAGAGATCTGTCTCCAAGGCCCGTCCCTGTCTACATGCTGAAACATCCAAATAACTGACACTATCCCTTGATTTCTCTGTTGTAAACTTTATAGTTTGATGATAACTATTAGTGTATTCTACAAAACTACATAACTTTTTCTCGCCATGTATACAAATAAAAAACCTATCATCAATGTACCTGTACCAAATCCAAGGCTTAACTTCACAACTGTTCAGCATATCTTCTTCTGAACTGGAAATAAACAAATTGACAAACGCCAGAGCAAACTTTGTGCATATTGTGGTTCCTAACTTCTGCTTGTACACTTTACCATTAAGCTCAAACATAATTACTATCTAGTACTGACTTTCCTAAACTAACTAATGACTCTGTGGGAATTGACGGATTCTGCCTTGTGTCCAGGGCTTTACGCATCGCCTCCAAACCTTCACCATGTGGAATATCAGGGTAGAGGCGCACAACATCCGCTGTACATAACAAGGCATTGTCCGGAATTTCACCTAACTTAGCTAGCAACCTCAGAAAATCGTTAGTTTCCTTAACAAATGATTTACTCTTACTAACTAAAGGATTAAGGTGGAAGTCCAAATATTCTGAAATATGCTCTGTAGCTGTATTACAATTGCTAATAACCGGTTTCCCTTCAACATCTGACAATCCCTTATGTATCTTAGGCAACAAATAAAATCGACCCGACTTAGAACCTCTAACCTGGAAGCACTCAGCCTCCTTATCCGACACAGCCTGTTCACAAACCTGGATCTCCGAAACTACGTTGCTAATCTCTGCTTCTAACTGTGATAAAGGACTACTATCTTATGATGATATCTACTATAAATATATATATATATATATATATATATATATATATATATATATATATATATATATATATATATATATATATATATATATATATATATATATATATATATATATATATATATATATATACATATATACATATATACATACATATATATATATATATATATATATATATATACATATATACATATATACATACATATATATATATATATATATATATATATATATATATATATATATATATTTATATATATATATATATATATATATATATATATATATATATATATATATATATATATATATATATATATATATATATATATATATATATATATATATATATATATACATATATATGCATATATGTATATAGTAGATATCTTCATAAGAAGGTAAGTTTTCTTTTCTAACGATAGCACATTATTTAACCAAATGCATGTACATTGTATACGTGTTTTAGAGTTTGGACTGAGGGAAGATTTGTATCGTCACCGGATACAGCAAAGGAGCTGTTAGATGATATTACATTTCCACTGGAAAGCATTCGTATGTCAGCCAGTGCAGCCCTTGCGTTTGTAGTGGAACAGCATTCTGCATCTGCATCAGTTATCAAAGATCAGTTGCTGCTAGTTTATGAAGAGAACAATAAAGTTTGTAATGCTCGAGTTCTTTGTCTCTTACGCCTTTTTACCACATTTAAGTCGGTCAAATTGTTGTCTATGACAACTTTGATCGAATCTGTGAATTTGTCATTACTGCTTACGTCAACAAACATGCTGATACCAAATGATAGAACTTTAAGTTTTATAAAAGTTGATTCATATAAATCTCTTACCTGCTCAGTTTCTTCCTCCCAAGTAAATACTTTGGGTAGCAAGCAGTTGGTTCCTTTTTAAGGCTTCGATCATCTGTAGAATCTAAAGTTATAGGTTTACCAACAAGTCAATATATTGACACATAAAGCTGTTTCACCGATATAAATAGTAGGGACAGATCTTATTAAGTGAAGATTTAATGTACCATCAGTAGCCACAAGTCTAAGAATGAACCATAAACTTTCGCATTTTGAAATTCTTACCTTACAACCTACTTATATTTGTTGGCATTTTGTTCTAATTCTTGTTTATCCCCCCAGCCCCCACATTAATTCCTTTCAATTGTATTTAACCTGTTATGTCATTATATGAGTGCGTTTATACAGTAATTTGTGGTGATATGGACCTTGGATTGCTCTTTGCTTCATTCTGAAACAATTGGTGATCTTTTAGATTCCACCCCCAGTATTCGATGATTTCGGTCGCTTGGCATCAGTGCCTTTTGTTGATAAATGGGAAGCAAGAACAGGCATTGCAATGGGTCTTGAAAGGATTGTGCCATTCGTTCCATCAACTGATGAGGTAGTCATGAAGTCTTTCCATTAGTCGTTTGTTTGCTTTTGTCTCATATTCTGTTTTTTGTCAGGATCTGTAGCATTTGATTTTATATTGTCTTATGCCTAATGAATATTTCGTACTCCTCATATCACCTGTCTATTCTCATTACTATAATAATACAACACAATTGGAGTGCCATCCATGTCAATTCAAAAGCAGTCTCCAGAAAGATAACCCCTTCGAATTATGTTGAAATTGTAACGGCGGTAAGCAGTACAAAATAGATATAAAGAATAGAAAAATTGAATCTCTTTTCCGACAGTATCAACAGTAGATTTTCTATAGTGTTAATGCATTGTAATAGTTGTTGAAAAGCTATCTTAAGTAAAATTTCTAGTTTCTTTTTTATTCTGCATTTGCGCAATTTCAAAATTTCCATAGTTGGATCAGTTCTTAAAGTCCATAAATAAATTAATGCTGTGCTAAATTTTTAACAATTTATAATCAATTTATAGCAGAAGTCTGTTCCTGTAGGCGTAGATAACAGAAAGTGAACCAGTATGGCAAAATTTATTCATAGACCGTTGACATTTCTAGAGTTTTCCAAACGAAATTTGTCATTTTTATGGATTATGTCCCATAATTTGATTACATAGTAAGCTGCGAAAACGATTGGAGCCCAGAAATTTTTTTGCTTCAACTTAATACATATAGTTGATAGTTTATTTAAGCGAAGTTTCAAGGTCTAGAGATTTTGCCCATATTGGGTTTTCAGACGCTAAAAATGTACCAAATTCCGAGCTTTTTACAAAAGACCGGATTTCCAGCTACAATAACTATTCACGTAAAACCCCAATTTGATCGAAATTTTACAAATGGGTAGTTTTTTAACTTTATTTCCCAGGTATTATCAAGAAAATGCATTGTTTGCTATGAATGTCTCTTATCAGCCACCTAAAATTTGGAAAATGGTGCATTTATGCAATTTTCACGTAGATTTGGGCCACCATTATGGAATTTGTGAAAATTTTGAGAGCTTGAATTTTATAGTGTCAGAATGTGTGGTGGATTTATTTTCATCACCTTAAAGTTAATATAAAGATGGTGACTTATGCAAATCTCCACTTTTATCACAAAATGCATGCATAGAATATCGCACTTTGAGAAGCCGTATCTCAAGAACCATAAGAGATAATTAGCTGAAATTTTCAGTGCATTCATTTCTTGTGCAATGTAACCACACTTTGTAATATGAGTAAAATCGGAGGGGGTCACCTAGGGAACCCTTGAAAAATTTGCTAACTTGACGTGCAATGACTCCATTACATAACTACTTTGATGCAAAGATGGCATGGCCATTATTGCGATATTCAGAGTGTTTATTTGAAGGCGCCTATGACATCACTTTTTCAATGTAAGGCTTTTTCATTTTATTAAAGTTTTATCCTTGCTGGTCAGTTTCATACCAATTCTAAGCATGTTCGATTTCAGGCACAGAGTTTGAAGACACGTTTTAATTTGGCACCTAATGAGAAAATAGGCAGGCTTTGTGAAGTCAGAAGTAGGACACACGGTCCTACCTTGCCAAATAGACCAGGCGGAGACGTGGGGAATCGTCCTGAAATACAACCCAGCAAAGCAAAAATATTTTTTCTTTTTGACCAATGTTTTTGACGAGGATGATATTCAAAAGTCGTCTTTGTGAGCGAAAGTGTATTTTTTTTCACGTTAAACATCAGTTTTTCTAGAGCAAATCCGCTTCAAAATGGCATTACGAAGAGCCAAGACAAAGTGGGAACATCTGATTTGTTGAAGATTATATTTAAAAGAGGCACTGCCATGGGTATCAATAGTACGATAACTTACACAAGAGACCACAACAAGAGCGGAAACACTATTCCTCCCAGATTTTCAAGCGATGAAAGATATCGATATCACTAGCCTTCCCAATTCTTGCATTGAGCATTTGTAAAATATGTATATTACACAGCAAACACTAATTGTATTTTTTGAATTAGTATAAAACAATGTATGAAGATTTGCCATCCTATACTTAAAGTTTATGATGAGGATTGATTCGGCCATTGAGCGACATTCCATATATCTCCAGAATTAGCTAAATCTTGTACCAACTATAGTCTTTTATATTTGAGCTTTCAAGAAAATCCACCCCCTTATGAGTTTTTCAACCAGTATTTATAATGACTAAAGATGTTTTTTTATAGATAGATCTATCTTTTTCATGCGAGATCACACAAAGTCCTTTGATGATGTGTCATTTTACCTTACTTGCGATATAGTGTAGTAAAATGTTTTAATTTCGTACAAAATTTGTTGCTCGTCATCTATAGGAGGAAATATGTCGTCCTGCAGTACTCTCCTACTGTTTTAAACTGAAATGTGTTATGTGTTTGATTTTTCTGACCTGCATATATGGTAGTTGATTTTTTTGAGAGATAAGATTGCTACATCGGAGTAATTTTGCTCTTGATAATCAATTTATTTTGGAAAAATGTATCTTTATTGTCATATACTTAAATTATTCGCATACATATGAATGTTTTTATTAGCACTCTCATGTTCATTAGCAGAGAATTTATGTTAGGCTAATTTATCGACTAATTGAAAGTCTTTTGTTTCTATAGATCAATCACTTGTTTCATTTCTTTGTTCCTGGAGCTCTGGGAGACAGACACGAGTCAGTTAGAAAACACATGCTGAAAGCTGCTGTTGCTGCAGTTAATGCTCATGGAAAAGTATATAACACTTAGCCTATGTTTATTAGTGCTTTTTCTTGCTTAAAACCAGTGCTCAGTTCACTCTCAGTTGCAAAGTAAGGCATATAACATTTTCCTATTCATTCGCTCCCAGTTGAATTCCTGTCTTCATTGTAAATACTATTCCATAGTTGAAGGATATACACAAAGGCACGATGTATGTTCAGTTTGTTCATTGCGATTCCGGTTATTATTACGGTATTACTCTTTTGTAGGCTAAATTTTGTCGTTTTCAGATTACACCCAGATGACCGAAGAATGCCCTAGGGTACATTATGGAATAGCATAACCTAGATGATACCTCTTCACGTCATAATGTTAAAATTACCACAGTAGTCATTCTTCTCACTGAGTAGTTTCTTGTTTAATGGAAACGAACTGGTAATTGAGTGTGGACTAAATTTTACCTAATTTAATAATAATCATGGTTGTGCCTATCTATTTTATTCAGATTTTGTTTCGTTTTACTTACTTTTTTGTTTATATTTACTCTTCATGCAATTTTATGGACATTGAAACGCCCTATATTCAGCAACAATAGCTTATATGCCACACTTCTATGTTGTAAGTTTGCCATCCACTGTACTGAAGGGTTGATTTAATTTTGTGTACTTTTACGGGTCAGGAGCATTTGACGTTGTATTGTTATACTCGTTATCGGGATTGCACCATTTTTGTCAATCTTCTTCCCGAGATAAGTGGAATGCCACATGGTATATTATTTGGCGACATTGTGGTATGAACTGTTATCCCTTTGTAAAGTAAGCCAAGGTGTCTTTTAAGGCGTTATCTATTTAAATGGTAAAGCAAGAATGAACCTTGGATTTATTAATGGTCTGAAGCGGTGTCCTGGTGCAACCTCTAATCTATACATAATATCTAGATGAATTTCACTGTAGCCTACATAGCTTGAAATTCAAAAGAGACTCCTTGAATTTTTGTGATTATCAGAATCAATTTGTAGTTTATGTGATTTGCATGTTGAAATGCACGTTTTTGATGAGGAAGTGGTTTATACGATAGCAGTACTTGTCTGCTCAAAAAGTTAAGAAAGTTCAGTACTGGAATTCTGAGACCTGAGAAAGTTGATCAGTTGATATACACTTATAGTTCCAATTTTCTTTCAAGTACGTCATCTCTTTTGTCGAATTTGCATAGGTTTTATTATAAAATCCATATATTTTAGTGTTCTCTTTAAATGTAGTGCCTGACTGTCTGCGTAACACTGCAGTGTTATGCAAGGTCGAATATGTTTGTTAAAAATTATATAAACAGGCTTTAGTATGGAAATTATGAGAAGTTAAGAAAGTTTTGGTACTGGACGGAAAACCGTTTTCTTCTAAAAAACACCCTGTGGAGCTGCAACTAATCAGTAAATGCTGATAATCACCAAGGTCTATGTTGCCATATTAATATATTTTAGCTAATTGTGTGAATCATTGTTATTCATTTATCGGTTTGTTTGCTTTCATAGAGAGGGGAAGTGTGGTTGTCAGGTTTACTCGAGTCACAATGTTTCGCCATACACTTCCCGTTTTGAATTTCTTCTTAATCACCTATAGAAGAAACTTTGATTATAGGAGATCTCTTCTCTTAATTAAGTTGATCATTTTAAATGGTATTGGTGAATTGTTTCTGGAGAACTGAAAACATCTCCTCCAGCTAAGTGTTGTTAAGGCTGAAATACACGATCAGTCAAAGCCAATAAATTTAGACTGACAGTCCTTTTCGTCAGTATTGACTGATAGTTCACCTCGGGTACACAATCAGTCAAAACTGATGAAATGCCATTGTCCGCGCTCATTATTAGCAACTGAGAAGGAGCTATTGAAGTAGGTAATATTCAGATTAATCAGAAACTGCCAGCGCCTGCAACTATCCCAGCGGCAATTAATTCGTTATCAATAGGAGGATTAACTATCGCAACGTTTTCAAAGGGTGATTGATGTTCAAATTTGTTGGGCAATCTGAACATGGTCCAACTTTTAAAATGACCGATCAGTCATGACCGACAACTTCAAACTCGTCAGATTATTCTCAACTACAAGATCAGTTTTTTGATCATCAGTCAAAACTGTCAGTTTAAACTGGTATGTATTTCAGCCTTTAGAGACTTTGGCCAATGGGATCTTTGTTTCAAGAGACAAGGAAGGTCAAATCTTTTTTCACAATAACACTATAGATGCTAGGTCATGTTGTTCTTTATTTGACACCCCTGCTAAATCTCAACACTGATTTTGTTATTGTAGGACAGGATCACTGAACTTCTTGACATTTTCAACCAATACCTTGAAACAGCAGGCGAAACTTCTTCACATGATATCATAAGACAGTCAGTGATCATACTAATGGGATATTTAGCAAAGCATTTGGATAAAGCCGACCCAAAGGTAATACTTTTGTTCAAAGAGCAGTCTGTGTTATTGCTGTTATGATGAATCATTCTTTTTTTAGCTTGATTTGATATTTTGTTTGCTGCAACTTGGACAATGTGAAGAATTGAAGTTTGTCTGGCAATAGCTAATTGGTATTGAAAATCTGTAGTATTTCTGTGTGGACAACTAGTAGATTTGTGTTGGTTTATGTACTTTGTTTATAAGAATAGTGGCTGGCCATGAAATATTTTGTTCCCTGTTGTATTTTCTTTGATATAGTTTAAATTTAAGTTACAGCTCAAGCCTCAGAATATTTTATTTCTTATCTAGTTTTTCAATGAGATTGTGTTTTAGCTTTAAGAAGCCATAGCTATTAACAATACCTTGAACTATATCTAATTCTATTTGTTCTCTTGACGACATTTGATTTCTGAACTTATTGGTTTTGTCAGCAATTGGCGAATATGTCATTTATCAATCATATATAATAAACACAAGAATTCTTGTCTGTTCCCAAGCCTCTAAAGTAGTTTTTTGAGTGTAGTATTTTGTTGTCATTCTGGTGTTCAAGTTCACTATTGAGCTGCACTTCCAAAGTGATATATCAGTTCCAGTGAGTATATTGTGAGCTTCTTTTGTAGATCCGCCCAATTATATCAAAATTGATGGATGCATTATCAACACCATCCCAACAAGTATTGCTTTATAGCTATTCAATCTTTTTCCAAATGTGATATGTATTGCACGATTGGAAATGATACTCCTTTCAGCATTTAATTACTGTGTTAAATTAGCTTCATTCTCGCATCAATTTATTCATCCTGTAGAGAAGAATCTTCTTTGTTTCCATTAGTCGGGGATGTGAAGCATAGATGACGGACTTAAGGGCATTGACCTGCTTCATGAAATGATGTGTCCTGCCTGCAAAACTGAAGCTGAGTTAAGCAATGAAGCAGCTATAGTACTCTTATTTCCGTTAAATTGCCATAGCCTGCATAACTTGGCGGTGCAAAACGCTGCAGTGAATAAGCGACACCAGTGACATATTCCAAAGTTGCTTGATTGATATATGATTATCTTTATAATTATAAAACTAGCCCAAAAACTGGACGCCTCACTAATTGAAAACTTCTGGACAACACCGCCAAACTGGAAAACGTGGCTGTTGGTTAATCTTCCTTTTGTTTTAAAGTGTTGGGATTCTAAGTAATTGGTGCATCACAGCTAGCGTAGGAACAACAATCGTTCCGCAGTACTAGAAACGCATATCCAGCAAGGTTGAGTAATTTGCTTTTTGTGTGACGTATTGATCCTCGAGGAACTGGCCTATCACAGCGACCGGCAGAAATTGAGTATTGACTGTGGCAGCACCAGAATCTGAAAACTAGTACCACAGCGTTGTCAAAGATTATAGCTCACTATACTCAATCAATGGTACTTCATGAATGCATCCGTCTGTTAGACTGTAATAGCAGTTTCAATCTAGATTTTGATGTTATAAAACAATTGCATGGGTTTTCGACATCTCATACAAAAATGGAGCTAGAATAGTAGCACTAATACCACGGCACACCATATTTTTTGCACTGTTTTGTTTTCCATTCAATTGTCAACCCATAAACTTGTACCGGAACTTCCGGATTATTAGTGAACTCGCACTGAGCTTCTTATGTATATACAAGATTTTTCTTAGAAGCACCCTAACACTGCTCAAATCTGAAGTTGCTAATTTGTTAGCCAAAATATAAATCTTAAGTTCCTCAATTGTTGTTTTATTTTTTTCAACTCATATTGAATAGTTAGACAAATGGAAGGAAACTTAAGAACAAATTATATTCTATGTATACATTTTTATATTTAAATAGTCAAATATGTGCCACAAATCTCTTTTACGGCGAATCTTATAGGATTTGTTTTGTTTGGTTTTGCATTGACTTTATAAAGACAGTGATATCAGTGTTTTGTTAGTTGATAATTAGTATTTTCATGTTTGCGTATGCTCATATCCTTTGTAATTATATTTCAAATGGAGTTCAGTTGTTTATAGAACAGTTTATTATAAAGAAATCACATGATTTATGCATGTTATGTTCTAAATGTAGGTGCAGGAAGCAGTTGCAAGTTGCCTGGCACCTCTATGTGTGTCTATAAAAGATGAAGCTCCTACCCGCATCAAGAGCCTTCTTGATACGGTACGTTTAAACCTGAAACAGACTATCCTTTTTTTAGAATGCTTAAAGATTGATAGTATTACCGTAAATACAGTTTAATCCCCTTCCCAAATGCTTGACATTGAATTGTATGCACTTAAGTGTGATCCTACATTTCCCCTTTCGTATATTTGTCGTCTGTTGATCCTAAGTTTCTTTCATGGTCCCAGTTAAGAATTGATACTTCTTATAATTATTGCTGCGGAGCTTTGGCTTGACAGTATTGTTTGCTGTTTGCTGTCACTATCCACAATGGGACTCTCAAATTTCATCCTCTTAGCGATGGATTGATTGCTCTCTTAAGAGTTTTGTGTACTGTCATAGCACCCTATGTCCTTTAGTGGGTGAACTACCATTATTACATTTTGGTACCCTCTTAAAGGTACAAGTCTATACGTACATGGCCATTGTTGGGTGGGCAGCTGTCTCCTGAGAGTGGGTCTAAAGCACTTTCAATGGAGCTGTAACGGTTCCTCTGTGCAAATTGGCAGAGAGAGGTGCAATGCGTTCAAACTGCATACTTTAGACAATTATCTTTAAAACGAGACCTGATAGCCCAGTAGTAGTAGAGGGTCACTAGTTTATTCAGTTTCTGGTGATTTTGCTTATCAAGCAAATAGTTGAATTTAGTCCAATAGTACATACTTCAAAACCTGCGTATAGGTCTTATCGTTTTTTCTAACTTTGCCTTGGTAAATTGGGGTGCGGCCTATGTGCGGAATTATTGCTTTATATACCTAGTCATGTTTCAGCATTTGACACGGTACCTTCGCAACAAACTCCTCGTAGCTTCCTTTTTTCGGACTTAATTATTGTGATAATGTCTTCTCGTATTTCATATTCAGACAGTGTATTCATATAAATAATAAATTGTGTATTACAACTCATCTGGATGGCAGCGTGGATGATACTTTACTGATAGACATTTTTGTTGGGGGTGGGGGTGATATGGATGACAACCAATGTGATAATGGTGACGCAGACCTGTATTACCAGTACGAGAAAACAGAATTGAGAAATGAATCGGTAGATATCTTTCGACCGTTTGGCGAAGGGAAATTTTAGATATTTTGATAGTAGACGACTTTAAATTTCATGTTTGTGGACAGGTTCATTACTGAGGACTTTCCGCACACTTTTGTTTGTAGTCTGGTCGTTGCATCAAATGGTTTCGTAAGATCAGGTCAAGTGTTGCAGAATTTGATTAAGTTGGAACAAGCCTCAAAAACATTTTGTCAGTCTTTTTGATGCCTTTAAGCTAGCGATGTGACATGTAAACAGGGGCAGCTTAAACTCGGATTCTATGGTACTTGTGAGATTTCCCTATATTTTCAACCATATTGTTTTTGTTATGCTATTATCAAAAATTCAATTTTTTTAGCTTTTAAATGCTGAAAAGTATGGAGACCGACGTGGAGCAGCATATGGTCTAGCTGGTATGGTAAAGGGTCTAGGTATTTTATCACTCAAACAGCATGATATCACTGGGACACTGACAACTGCAATCCAAAACAAAAAGAACTACAAACATAGAGAAGGTACAGCTGCTTGTATGTGATAGTTTTATGATCACCTAGGCATCATTTGTGTCTTTCAGTTTATTTATAGGAACGTGTTTTTGTTGCTTCACATAGACTTCAATGCTCGCTTTGTGATGTCCTTCATTGGTCTGTTGTTGATGTTATCATTATTTAATGTGTAGACAATGCGGAGGCAGAGAGAGGAGATGGTGATGTAGATTGTACTCTGGCTCTACTCTAACTACAAATTACAATTTACAAGAATATATACATAGACATTGAACAACCCAGAAATAAACATGAATTACGTACAGGAAATGTTAGGTGGTTGTTAGTAGTTTAGGGTCTGTTCGAACTACAGCATTTTGTTAAACTCGATAATCCCATGGTAATTGAACGAACTTTGTGGAATTTGACAAATGTTAGTGGATTTTCGTTCACATTTGGCTCATTTGGTACCTACAATCGCATCATCGTAATGTCACTGATTCATTTATCAAATTGATGTCGCGTGCATTGTAAACTGGAATAGTTCAGGCAGTAAGCATTGTTGACAAGTAACATGGCAAAAAATCCGCTTGGCCCATGCAGTGTCTTCGTTGATTTTCCTACTTTTGTAGAGATCTGGGGCTTTTCGACGGAATTGGGGATTGGCGGTTGGTAAAACTACATTTCTCCCGTTCGCACTAGACCAATTATGAAACATCGTCACTAGTTGTACCGCTTTTGATGAAGGACAATGAGGAATAACTTTGTACGATTTCTTACTAAGTAGATTCCTGTACCGATGATTTCCTGAAGATGAATGGTCCTGTGTGTGATAACAGGAATGATGTATGGTGATGCCAAAGTGTGTGATTCATGGATGTGAATGAATGAATAAAGCAAAATTAGCTTTGAGTAAGAAATGGCCTAAGTGTACAATGATTACTTTCACCGCATATTTGTATCCTGAAGTTGGAAGCCTCTTGTTTCCTTTCTGATTGTGGGACGTCTTCCGACTGTTTGACAATTATAGGCTAAGGTGTGAGTTACATGTAACGATTTTCGGCTGGATATTAGATGAGATGCTAATTATTGGATTATCACTTGAGTATCTCATCTTGTCCAGCCAGCCCAAAAAATAATGCGAAATGGATCGTAGACAATTTAAGTGTGGGCGGAATATAATAAAATTGATTTTGTTTTGTTCAGAATATCTAGTGAAAGGTGAAAGGTACCGACAGTGGCTTTACACAAAGTAGCATGTTCTGATCATAGTTATGGCGACAACTGAAAAGGGAGATCCAACCATGGTACAGAGGTTTGTTTTTGTATGCTGTGAGCAAATCCTACCACTTGATACTTGATATTTATTTCCTTCATTTCATTGCCCGTATTATAACTATATTGTATGATCGGTAATATCATTTTATTTTCAGCTTCCCAGTTGAAAGCAATGAAGTTCAAGAGGGGCCTTTGGCAGAAACAAGGCACGATGATGAACATCAAGGGAGCAAAAGGCGAGGGAGACCCAGCAAACGAGACAGCAGGGAGTGGCATGACGATGAAATATTTATGTTGATAGAGATGTGGTCCACGAAAGAAGAGCTTTTCAACTGGCGTGATGAGAAGTACCAGAATAGAGACAACCGATCATAAGCTATCAGTTCAATAAGGGACGGGTTAATCGCTGCTGGAATTGAAGTTTATATCAGGGAAATACATGAGAAAATGGCCAATCTCATGAGTTACTTTGCAGCAGAGCTGAGAAAAATCCAGGCATCAAAAAGGACTGGTGCTGGAACTTCATTTGCCCTTAAATCATCCTGGGCATTTTCCACTCTCCTTGGTTTCCCACAAGATATCTCCACTCCAAGACCAACTAGCAGTAATTTGACTAACTCTCAAGCAACGTTCCCCACACTGTACTCCTTATGTAATGCCCCATCAACAAAGTCCACAAGGAAAATGAGAGTGATAAAATTCTGTAGCGCAGGTTTAGACGAGAGATCAAAGGCGAGTAGCATAAACATAAACAGCATCAGTAAAAGCAATGACTAACAAACAACAACACGAGTAAAACATTATAACAGCATGAAAGAATAGCGAAAGTGTCCATCATAGTTAAAATAAACATGAGTCATCATTCTCTCAACACTCCCACTTGACGAATGTTTATTTTCTGAAGTGTTCAGCAAAGTTAATTAATGTGAGCTTCTAACTCCGATCAAGTCTCTTAACTCTTGAAATCTTTCTTTAGTCAAAGCTTTCGTCAGTATGTCTGCTAACATTTCTTTTGTAGGACAATACTGAAGCATTATCTTATTTTTCTCTACAGCTTCTCTGATGAAGTGATATTTGATGCTTATGTGCTTTGTCCTAGGATGATTTCCTGGATTTCCTGCTAGCGCTATCGCTCCTTGATTATCCTCACTAATCATTGTGGGATCCAGCTGCTGAAATCCAATGCTTTCTAGCAGATTTCTCATCCAGATAGTTTCTTGAGCTGCACAGCTTAAAGAAACATATTCTGCTTCTGTCGAAGACAACGCTACTATTGATTGTCTTCTTGTTTTCCATGACACTGTTCCATTACCAATCTGAAACAGATATCCAGTTGTGGATTTTCTAGTGCTTACATCTCCTGCCCAGTCTGCGTCTGCATATCCATGAAGATTTATTTTCATATTATCTTGTGCTTTGAACTCTAGACCAAAGTCAGTTGTTCCTCTTAAATATCGCAAAACTCTCTTTACTCCTCTGAAATGCTCTTCTCCTGGATTTGACATGTATTGGCTCAACATGCCCACTGAAAAGGCTATATCTGGGCGTGTAGCAATAGCTGCATACATAAGAGATCCGATTATACACTGATATTCTCTCAAATCAGTTGTCTGCTCTCCATCCTTCAACTTCTCGTACTTCTTACCAACTTCCATGGGTGTTGAGACTGGCTTGCAATTTGACATGTTAAATCTTTTCAGGATGTTTTCAAGGTAGGCCTTTTGACTTATGTGCATAGTTTTAGTACTTCTGTCTCTCTTTATGCACATACCCAAGCAATGATGTATTTCACCCTGATCTTCAATCTCGAATCTTTTCATCAGTTGATTCTTTTCCTTGTTCAACATTGTGGTACCATTAGTAGCTAACACAATATCGTCGACATACAATGCTATTAGCATCAAGCATTGCTTTCCATCTCTATTCTCTGATTTCCTATACATGCATGGATCTGCGGTGCTTTGATTGTATCCAGAAGCCTTTAAGAAACTATCCATCTTGACATTCCAACAGCGTGCCGATTGCTTTAAACCATAGAGACTTTTTCTCAACTTGCATATAAAATCTGGATGTTCTTCATCTTCATATCCTTCAGGCTGCTCCATGTATATCTCGTGCTCCAAATCTCTGTTTAAAAACGCTGTTCTGACGTCCATTTGATGAACTTCTAAGTTTAGTTGGACTGCTATTGCAAGCAAAGATCTTATTGAACTGAATCTGGCCACAGGGGCATAAGTATCATCGTAGTTTTGTCCAGGTTCCTGTGAGTACCCCTGAGCTACTAATCGAGCTTTGTATCTATCGATACTTCCATCTGCCTTGCGTTTCACCTTAAACACCCATTTACATGTAACAATGTTCTTGTCTTTTGGCATTTTCACTAAATCCCACGTTTTATTCACTTTCAAGGATTTATACTCATTGTCTGTAGCTTCCTTCCAGTGACTCCATTTGCTGCTGTTCATGGCTTCTTTCATATCCTTTGGTTCTTCTTCTTCTGTAATTGCTACCGAAGCAACATTCCACCAATCTCCAGTAATTGCACCAAGACGATCCGGTGCAACAACACGACGTCCAGACCTCCTTGGAATAACCTCTGGTTGGTAGTTTATGTTTTCAGTCTCCCTTGGATGATCTATCTGTGCATCTCGATCAACAGCTTCCATTTCCTTATCATTGAAAAACACATCATTCATCAACTGCGATCCTTCATCTAGCAACTTCTGATTTTGCACCTTTTTAGCATCTTCAGACCATCCTTTTTAAAAGGTATCCTCCAAAAATAACGCATCACGGCTCAGTAACATTTTCTTTGTAGCAGGGTTATGGAATTTATAGCCCTTAGCGTCATTTGGGTAGCCAATAAATATGCACTTTTCAGATTTCTTATCTAATTTCTTTCGTTTTTCTTCTGGCACGTGGACGTAAGCATTACATCCAAATACTCTGAGGAAACTAACATCAGGTTTCCTTGAGTAATAACATTCAAAAGGTGTTGCATTGTGGACATGAATTGTTGGACTTCTGTTTCGTAAAAAGACTGCAGTTGCAACAGCTTCTGCCCAAAATGATAATGGCAAACCGGCTTTATGTAACATAGAACGGACGCTCTCCATAATCGTGCGATTCATCCTTTCAGCCACTCCGTTCTGTTGAGGTGTGTATGGTACAGTGATTTCTTTCTTTATTCCACGACTCTTACAAAATTCAATAAATTCTTTAGAGCCATATTCACCCCCGTTGTCGGATCTTAAGACTTTGACACGCTGACCAGTAACGTTTTCAGCCAAGTTGACAAATTCTTTAAACTTGTCCAAAACCTCTCCTTTGTTCTTCATGATGAGAACCTTTGTGTATCGTGAATAGTCATCAATGAAAGTGACGAAATATCGTGATGCACCGATTGATTGAACACTGAATGGTCCACATACATCAGAATGAATAATCCCTAGCAACTGCTCAGCTCCATGATCACTTTTCTTTGGAAAGGGCAAACGATTAAATTTTCCCATTGCACATCCATCACATGCGCGGTCTATCTCTTGTTTGGGATTGAGCTTTAAACCATCGACCATTGACTTGTTGTACAGCAACTTGACATTGTCGTACCCTAAGTGTCCAAGCCTGTAGTGCCATAAATTCAAATCATCAGTTTGGTTGATAGATGCAAAATTAGATTCATATATCGGTTCAGCATTTAATTTATACATCTTTCCAGCTTTGTGCCCAATACAATACATTTCCCCATTCAAGATAACTATGAACGATTTCTCTTTGAAACGCACCTCTGCACCCTTCTCTGTTAATGTAGGCAAAGACAGCAACTTCTTCTTAATTTTCGGCACGTACAGCACATTGGACAGGTTTAAGTTGATTTCCTTAGAGCCATCATACACCGTCATTTTCAAATCTCCTTTTCCATATGAATGCAAAATGCTATTGTCAGCCAACTGAACCTTTCTTGGTGTTCAAAATTCCACAAAGTTCTGCATTCCGTCTTTTTCTGGTGTCATATTCTGCGTTGCGCCAGAATCTATCCACCAATTATCGTCAACTCTATTTGACTCAGTAGATGTTGCCAACGCCAATTGTGACATTTCAGCGGCTGCTATTTCCGGATTAGAATCAACAACAGCTTCTATTTGGTTCGCTGATTCCCTTGGACTTTTGTTAAAACCCTTTCGCTGATCTGATTTCTTTTTAAAGCAGTTCTTTGCATAATGCCCTTCCTTTTGGCAGTAATAACAGACTCCTTTCTTAGTGTTGCGATTTCCTTTGTAACTTATACCTTTAGTAAACAAGGCCTCATTCGTCTTGCCTTCTGCACTTTCACCATACATTTTCTGATGCTCATGCACAAGTCTATCGCGAACATATTGCCATGTAAGCCATTCTTCTGCGATGGTTTCTAGGGCAGTTATTAAATAATTGTAGCTGTCAGGTAAACTGCTAATCAAAATTATTACCAAGTCCTTTTCAGCCATAGGATCTCCCACTGCTTGAAGGTGCTCAGATAGCGTCTTGATGTAGTTTA
>OZ025274.1:7540906-7743406 GCA_964019165.1 Mastigias papua | reverse complement strand
CCTTGAAATATATTCTAAATCATCTGCACTTTACAGATATTTCATATTTTTACACAAGGATTGCAAGCTAGGAGAGCAGCCAACATTTGTCTTTAGGCTGAAATACACGATGCTTATCATCATTGGTCCCCTGGGAGCTTATTGTTGTTGATTTTATTGATGGAAGCTCATTTGCATAGGATTTATAACAAAATCTTACACATAGCATCCAAAACCTCATTTTCAATATTCCTTTTCTCTATAATATAGAAAACTGTTGGACTATGAGTATCATTCGATAGCTTCTTTGATGGGAGCCTTTATCAGAAGGAAGGTTTTAGCAAGTGGAAGTGCTAACATGGGAGCTAATTCGAGAGGGACAATTTGAGGACTTACTGTAATATAGAGGAAGCCCCTACCAAGCCTTCAGGAGTTTGTTTGGAGCCCAGGGCAAGTTAAAACAGAGGACGTCACCTTCAAGAATATCCAAAGTTAATGCAATCACCAAAGAATAGTTGTATGAATGTGGGGCCCTTATCAGACTCATGACCTAAGGCAATTTTCTCCCCTTGCCATTTTCTCTTGGCTTCCTTGACGTAATCATTTGCTTTCTTCGCAATTGTCTTGATATCAGAGCTATAATACCAATGGACTTACTTCGGATTTGTTTTTCTATGATGAAAAGAATGAAAATACCGATATATGGCTTTTTATGGATGTTTAATACCGATCTTTTATACTTTTTCTATCTGTCTAAGAATGGGTGTGCAACAGGATCGTGTAAATGCCTTCTACTCATTCCCTTTTGCTAACCATGTGGTGAATTATTGTGTTAGAAATCATGATAAGTCTGTTTGTACTACAGAACTTCTCTTATAACCCGTAAAAGCGTCCTATACGCATACTGAAAAGGTTATTTCGTTCGAAACTTTTCATAGGGCCAGATAAACACGTTGTTCATACTCTGACTAATGTCGGAAGAGAAAAGCTTTTCACTATGCCTAAAGAATGTTCCCATTTTTCCGTACTATAGTGATATTGAGCATCAGCTTCTATTGTCTCCATTATACACGATGTGTATCGAATAATGGAAGAGCTTATTTGTCAGTTCTATGCTTCGATCTAACTACTTTGCATCATACTTATCCAGAGTACGTGTATGTGTGTCTTGTAGGCAGCGGATGAAACTGCAAAAGCTGTAATGAAGAATCTCAGTGCTCATGGTGTCAGATTAATTTTGCCCTCCCTTTTGAAAGCCTTGGAAGAAGATTCTTGGCGAACCAAATCTGGTAAGTCATGCAAGAATACTCTGTGGCACTGGGTGAAGTATGATGAAACATAATTTCAGTTGATGTTATTTTGCATTATTGCAATGATTCTATTGACTTCACGAAATCATGAAAACATAAGGTGCGATCCTTTTTATCCTCACTACGCTTACTCCCGTGACTAATTAGTGTTGTTCTATCTAAATTGCTTCTATGTGCTACCTGTTCCCTAAGAGGGCCCTCACTATAATCCCTAGTAACTAGCCAGCCAACCAAATCCTCCTATTTCTGAACTTCTCGTTATCCGAGCAAATCCTTCGGATTCTGTGGGCCTGCCCGTACGGAATAGCTCTTTCGAAATGTCCTGGATGGCAAGAGCGTTTCTGCAAGTACTTATATATTTCAGTTGGCTTACAAAAAAGATCCGTTTCAAAGACACGCCCTTTCCTAGTGCATCCAAATAACTGACACTGTCTCTCAACGATTCAAAAGTACAACTGACCATCTTATGAAAACTATTTCTGTGCTCTATAAAACAAGCCAACTTTTCTTCGCCATGTGTCCAAATGAAAAATACGCCATCTATAAATCTATACCAAAACCGAGGCTTATGTCATATCCTTCCAATACCCACTCTTCTAAACTGGATATAAATAAATTAGCATAGGCTATAGCACGCTTGGTACCTACAGCCGTTCTCAGCTTCATTCTGTACCCTTTCCCATTAAACTCAGACACGATTGTTTTCTAAGACTAACTTTCCCAAACGAAATAGAGAATCTTTTAGATATGGACTGGTTGTTCCTTAAATCTGATGCTTGCCGCATCGCTTCCAACACTTTCCCGTGGGGAATGTTAGGGTAAAGACCCACCACCTCTGCCCTACACAGCAAAGCATTATCTGGCAGTAGTCCTTTATGTATATTAGGTAAAGATAAAGTCGAGCTAACCTCGAGTCTTTTACCTGTAAATAAATTTTCTTCTTTATCTGATAAATCCCCATCACAGACTACTTTTCTGATTTCTGCTTCTTTTTTAAAAATAGGATTTCTTTCTAGCCGCTCATAAACACCCCTATCACCTGTCTAGGCTTCTGAACAATATTCCTCTCTATTTCATTCCACAACTGCCGATCCCTCTTCTGCTTCCGTAGTAACTATATCCTTGTCACATTTAAGTTCTATCAAAGCTTGTCTTTCCCTAGGTGATAAGTTAGTAAAGTTTCTACCCTCAGGTGAAATAGAAAGCACCTCTCTCTGTCAAGTAGAGACAACTATGATTCTACAATTGGATCAGCCTTAGGCGGATTCCAACCTGACTTAATATGGATAGTAGGACCAAATGGACAGTTGTCGCTTAAATCAGCACTACTGTTGATATCTTCATTGCTAGCATCGTCCCTAAAATACCATTTTAGTCTTAGTCTCTTTTTGAATGCCTCCAAATCTGCTTTGGGTAGACTTTTATCAATATCCTTTAGAGTAGGTGCACACTTTCATAATTCCCAGTCCTTTTCAGCACTGTTCACACACACACACACACACACACACACACACACACACACACACACACACACACACACACACACACACACACACACACACACACACACACACACACACACACACACACACACACACATACACACACACACACACACACACACACACACACACACACATTGTCTTATGGTTTTTGTTATTTGGACTCTCCTTGGATCTATTTCTTATCTATTCAATCTATGGCATTATATATATATATATATATATATATATATATATATATATATATATATATATATATATATATATATATATATATATATATATATATATATATATATATATATATATATATATATATATATATATATATATATATATATATGTGTGTGTGTGTATGTGTGTGTGTGTGTGTGTTGTGTTTGTTTATTTATTTATGTATTTATTCTTATATTATCTTATAGGTTTTGCTATTTGAATCTTCCTTGGATCTATTTCTTATGTATTCATTCTATTGGCTTTTGAATATTTGGCTATTGGTGCAAGGTCCTGTCTGTGCTCTTCTTGCAATGGGCAATTTATTAAATATATCTAGATATTTTACTTCCTGTGTTGACTTATTTCTATGTTTTCTCTTCTTCTCCATCATTTGCTCATATTCCTGAATCAATCTTCTAGGAATTCAAATTAAGACCTATATGGTTTGCTTCAGAATACTCTAGAATTACTGTGAATCTCCTTGATTTGATCTGCTATTTTATTTTAATAATGTCAACAGTGATAAACAGACACTAGAATTAGGTAGCAGTTGATCCGATTAAGTTATTGATATTCCCAAGGTACACAAAGGGTGTGATAATTGAATCAGTTTGGCTCAAGTTGCTGTGTCCTACATGCTTTGCAATTCTATGCAAAGCATGCGGAACTATTTTCCAGACTAAATAGGAGCTGACTGAACCAAGTCATAAAGACAGAGAAGCAACTGCTTCTTTATCCAAAACTCAAAGAATTCTAACAAGCTAGTAGCATATATCACGTTTGTCTTTTCTGGTCTTTCCAATCTTAATTTGGAGATGGAATTGGTATAATATATCTGCAGCAATTACAATTTTCAGCAGCTTTTGCTATGTCAGGTTCTAATGATAAAGACCGACAATTTGGCCATCGAAAAATTAACTTTTAAAGAGAGGGGAGCAAGCTATCTATTGAGTTGTTAAATAAAAAGACTCATTTTTATACTTTTGTTCCCCTTCTGTGTTTATCACATTAGCTCTATAGCTGAATTCCGCATCTCGACTGCACATGTGATATTAGGCGTGTAGATAGTTCATTAGAAATGTGGAGTGTGTACAGCACCAATTTGGATAATTTTTGCTGTGATCAATGGTTCTCCATCTTCTGATAATCTTCTATAAATGATGTCTATTATCTTCATTTTGCTACAGTTTTCTATTTTATGTCTTATGTGTTTCTTCCAATCACTTCAGGCAGCATTGAGCTTCTTGGTGCTATGGCATACTGTGCTCCGAAACAACTTTCATCTTGCCTCCCGAATGTTGTTCCAAAGCTGATTGAAGTCCTTACGGACTCTCATTCTAAAGTTCAAAAAGCTGGTCAACAGGCTTTGAATCAGATTGGATCAGTTATTAGAAACCCTGAGATTCAAGGTAATACAACAGAATCTCATTTGCTATTTGCGAATGTATTTTGTATAGCGATTTTTTACAATGGTCAAAGTTTTGTGGGTATTTATAATATGGTATCAGATCGGTTGGGAGCCTTGATTTAATTCAAGATATTACCCCCTGACCTAGATTATATCGCAAGTTGTATATTTGTTCTGGGTCAAAATATGTTTCTAAGACTATTGGTATTTGAATGGAGCATGCACACTTGTTTTATAGGAATACCTAAGTTTTTGCTGAGCATCGATATTCTTAAATATGTTTGACCTTGAACCTAACAATATTCTTAAATTATTGTTAGATTTCAGTGGTTTTGTGCATTGAAATGAGTTTGACCTTGAGCCTAAGAATATTCTTAAATTATTTTTAAATTTAAGTGATTTTTGGCATTAATACTTGTATGGTCTATATTCGTACCATGCAAATTGTGTAACTGACACTCTCCGCAAAAGAGTTGCTGAGTCGCATTATAGTGTAATGACTCAGAAACACGACAGATGAAGATCACACTTGTTTTGTTTTCTAAGCTCAAATATGCAGAAAAATCTAAGATTCAATAAAGCTTTAGCCTTGCAGTATTCCTAATATACTCTTAAATATCAGCGCTTTTGAGCTTTGATATTCTTATAGACTATTTTCTTATCAAAGAGTGCATAAGTTAAAGGTTGACTTTCTTCACGTTTTTTCATGATTAGCATAAAATGCTATCGTTAAGTGACGTCTTAACAGGAACATTGCAATAAATATGAATTATTCCTATACGTTCCTTCAATTTATCCATTGAAAAGCACCTTTAAAGTCTTATAACATTGAATCTTGTCGTTTGTGATGATAGGATACGTTACTATATATTATAGTCAATGTTGTGCGCATTTTGTTACTTATGCCCTCCTTAATTTTTGTATCCTCTGTTCTGATAGCTCAATATTTTGTTTCAAATTTTTGTCTATTTGTTCTACCTTAACTCTTTCCTCTGTTTGGTTGTCTTCTGTCATCAAATTTCTTCTCGTACGAATTTGTCCAGCCGTTCTGCCTTATACTGGCATATTTCGCTACTTTATTCTTCTTTTACTCTCTTATGCCTCTTTGTATCTATTTATAATTTCTCTCGTAATTCTCTTTTCTGGCATGGCAGGTCGGGAATCATTTCTTCCTTCTTGTATAATCTTTGTATATAGCTGTGACGCACCTTTATTGAGTCTACGTTTGAATGGTGACTCTACTTCATTGAGGATCTTGCTTATAGTTCATCCCTTAATTTGAGCGATTTATAATAATCGTTGGTCTTTGTTGTCGTTTTGATACAACATTCATGAGATGCGGACTGAAAATCTAAATCACTTAAGACGAAAACTTTGGCTTTGAACGTCCATGAGGAATTTCGAGCTATGCCGTGGCTCACAAACTGTTTTAGCTGTATATCTCTTAGAAATTTTCGTAAGTTAAAATGTATACGACACATGATTGCAGACACTAATGATGACCTTTCCTGTTACCTAAATTTCCACATTTCATCTGCTTTCCACAAATGGAATGAATTAAAAATTATATTATCTAATGGAAAGATACTGATATCCATCCGAACAAAAAGCGTTGAAGCTTTTGTACGCAGTGGACTGTTATATTGTGTTCATGCATGAGAAATCACAAATCTCGCAAACTAGACATATTTAGTCTATCTGGCATAATTTCCTCAGCAGGATGACCAAAGATTGGTTTACACATAGAAAATGACCCTTTTTAATACCACATAGTCTTGAAGTGATTCAGGAACCCCCAAAAGGAGACAAAGAGATACAACGAAATCCTATGAGTTGGGTTGGTGCTTCCTTAGTGGATCGTAAAAAGACATGCGTGTGATCGATAGCTAAGATCACTAAGGGACAAATACAAAATACAATACTATACAACACTAAGGCCCCGTCTACACGGATGCGTTTTCAAATGAAAACGCAACTTTATTTTTGCGTTTTAGCTTACCGTCTACATGAAAACGGAAAATCTCTGAATGAAAACGCAACGTTTTGAAAACGCTTTCCAGAGTGGAATTATTTGAAAACGCAACTTTTTGAAAACGCATAGTTTCCTTGTAGACGGCCGAAAACGCAAGTTTCTGAAAACGATTCAACAGCAACAACACTTTTTGGCGGGTAAATTAAAATTCAAAATGGATGACAAAGTAGCTTTGCTGTTGTCGCTGCTCTCGCATTTGGTAACAGCGTATCAATTGAATAATTTGTTGTTGCTCCTAAATAGCATGATGACACTTCAATGAAAAAGGAAATTGCAGAGTATATTGTTGAGCCAAGTCCATTTTCAGGAACCAAGAATGACTGCAAGAAAAGACCGTCGATTCTGGGTTAGGCCTGGTCGCACGTCAGCATGGTAGCAAAACTTTGTAGATGGGAAAGTTCTTGATGAGGAATGGAGAGATGATTTTCGCATGGGTAAAAACTGTTTCTACTATCTTGTTGAAGAACTAGGACCATTTCTCGAGAAACAAGTCACAAACATGCGTGTTCCTGTTGCAGTTGCGACACAAGTTGCTGCTACATTGTACTACCTGAGTGACGAGGGGCGCCTTCGTAAAACTGCTAATGCTTTTGGTCTTTCGCGCTCGGTCATTTCTAACATAGTCAGGCGTGTTTGCTACGTGATATCGAATGTTTTAGGACCAAAATACATCAGGCTACCATATACTTCAGCTGAAGTAGAGCATCTTACTTTGCAGTTTTACGTACATTATGGTATACCACAATGTCTTAGCGCAGTTGATGGAACTCACATTATGATTAAACAGCCACCTGGTAGCTCAGCTGACTACATAAACAGAAAGAGTACCTATTCTCTAAATGTTCAAGCAGTCTGTGACTACAAGTACCGCTTCTTTGATCTAGTGGTAAAGTGGCCAGGTAGTGTCCACGATGCAAGGATATTTGCAAATTCAGCTATTAATGAAAGCTTAAGAAATGGAAAGGTACCTCCCTGTAGGAAGAAAATCACCCCTGATGGAGAACCAATCCCAGTTTTCTTATTAGGAGATCCTGCCTACCCCTTAATGCCCTATTTGATGAAAGAATACACTAATGGAGGTGCTACTCAACAGGAACAATATTATGGAATAAAACTATATGGGGCAAGGATGGTAATAGAATGTGCATTTGGCCGCCTAAAGGCAAGATTTGGAGCACTGAGAAGAGCAATGGATATTAATATTAATGAACTACCATTTGTAATATATGCATGCTTTGTTCTACATAACTACTGTGAAGAACATTGGGAAAAGATTAATGAAATGCAGCTTTCTACAGCAATTTCATTTGAAAGAGATTACCAACCAATGACTATATGTAACAACTTCAGAACTGACTGTAATGAGCTTGAGGGAAACAGAGTACGAAGAGAATTAGCAAAATTCCTTGACCCATGAACAAAACTTTATATATGTAATCATCCTTTTAGTATGTGTTACACCAACAGCAAGAGAATCTTTATCCCTCCCCTTGTATGCAAACATGCACATGGCCAGTAACCCTTGCTCTTTAATGCAAAGTCTGCAATGTCCTTTGAGGGAGACATATAAGAGAGCCTTACTTTGAAAACAGAAATAAGAAATATGCTCAAAAACAAAAAATTCATGCAAAATTAACCAGTTCATTTAAAGAGATTGAACACTTTGCACATGGAGAGGTGCTCTATGGATGCTCAATTATTTACTTATATGCTTAAAAAAGGCTGAAACCCAAATACATATAAACTGGATTGCTTTTTTTTAACTTCCTCTCCCTCCCTATATGCACACTAAATGTATGACCTCCATATAGGATTAGAGAATTTGAAATAACATTGCAAGTTTAAGTACCTAAAGTCTGAGTTATAATTCTTTTGATGCCTCTAGAGTTTCATTGTGAGTTATGTGCTTAACATTAGTGCCTGTTAAAGTCTATTCTGTTAAAAGTTTCAGTTAATTGTTACAAGTTTTGGAGTTCATCAATCTCTTCCACTGCTGTTCTCTAATAGTAATTGTCATTTATCATTTGACCTTGTCTATAACCACAGCTTTGGGCTTGGTATTGAGGAAACTGCATCATCCCAGCATTTTGCATGTTTCCGCTATTGCTCTGCATTTCCACAGTTTGAAATTGATGCCCCATATGTCCATGATTTGGGTTTGGCGTCAGAACATTTCTAAGCATTGCAAACCCATCTGTTATTGCAGTTGTCAAAATATGCATGTTTCCAGCTAATTTTTGCATCATAGCTTAATTTTCTTTGTCCACTTTTTCCATTTGTTCCATTATTCTTTTTTTTTAGCTGAAAGTCCTCTCTTTGATACTCTAACATTTGATTTCCCACAGATAATTTAAGTTTTAGTTTATTCTGTTTGAAATCCTTCAGTTTTTCTGCAAGCAAATCTCTTCGGTGACAGATTGGTGTTGATGGCAGATTTTGTACTTCAGCACTGTCAGCACACTCCACAATGTTAAGAGGATTGGAAGGACTGACCTCTTGTGTGTTGCCACGAGGTGGATCCATATCAGTTGTCTCAATGCCAGAGTTGATTTTGACCGTGGCAGGTGAACCACCCAATTGTGTTGCACAGAGTTCAAAAAATATATGAACCACTCGCCCATGGCCACTTTTTCGGCCAGAGTCGACTGCTTGTCTATATTTAACTCTGATTGATTTCAGTTTTGAAGCGATTGTACCTTTTTCGATTTATTCTGCCTTATATGGGTAGTCTTTCCCAATATCTTCGGCATCTTCATCTGTTTTTGGCAGCTGTGCTTTGTAAAGGTCAGTAATATCACTGTACTTTTTTTGCACTGATTCCCAGTCAATGCTTTCCATTGCTTTGGCTGTTTTGTACTCAACTGCAACTTGCAAGAGTAGTTCAGCTTCATCGTCTGCCCATTTGAAACTGCCGTCCTTCTTCGATTTCGCCATGTTCATCAGCGGCCTCTGTGTTCTGTGGCTCGACTATGCTCATTGAAGACATGCGCCTGCGCATATTTTTGCGTTTTCATCGTTTCCATGTAGACGGACTAGGCAATTTGAAAACGTTCGTGTAGACGGAAAACTTTTTATCCGTTTTCGTTAAAATGAAAACGCAATGTTTTGAAAACGTATTCGTGTAGACGGGGCCCAAGGTCATGTCTTTACTCAGCAGAATATATTCTTAGAGGTACTTCAAGGGTACAAATGTAGCTGGTAGCACGTGATAAGAGGACTAGCCCTCCTTATTTCAACGTAATGAAGCTTCGACTTAATACAGAAGACTTGTCTTTCATGGAGAGCTAACCCTCTTCCATATAATCAAGGCTTGAATTGCCATCCATTACATCTGAACAGAATATAATACATGACGAGACGATGTAGCATAGGTAATTGATTGCTAGTGGACAAATGTGGGCGTAGTACAGCCACAAAATTGTGAAAACGAAACTAGGTGTTGTAGGGGATTGAGATTGTAAGGTACTGTGGGACTGACCGGAGATTATCGTAAGTGATAAAGTACTAGTGGAAATAATGATAGTTGATATTGCAATTAACGACGATAGTAGAGTACTAGAAAAACAAGTGAAAATGGGAAAAGTTTAAACATTCAACGGAAAAGTTCGTAAGACTGTGGAATATAAAACGGTTAAAGTTATCCCTAATCTGACTGATGCACTAGGATGGCTTCTCATTTAATTTTCAAACAGGGGGCCATGCACTTAAATAGAGTATATACTAAACTAATGACGATAGTTATAGTATAATTCTAAAGATTCATAGAGATCAAAAGTGAATAATTTATTGCATTAGTTAGTGTATTGTTGTTATGTAAAATGTACCCCCTGTATTGCTTTGTTACTTATGACTTGTGATGAGTCTAGTATAGCGAATGTTCAAAGCAAACAGATGATCTTTGACTAGTTATCTACATGGACTAACAATACACGATTAGAGCCTTTGCTATTTATAATTATTTCACCTGGGATTTTATTAGCCCTTACTCGAATTTCCTACGTTTAGTTTGTCTTTTTCCGTCTGTTTATGTGCAAAATTACCCCACTTTTCATCGTATGGGCTGTGAGGTGAAATACAGCCATCCTATATAAAGCTTTGTATTTTCCACCTTGTGTTTATATGAGAAGCAATTCATCCGTGTCAAATGAGATCCCGCTCTCATCCTGCCAGATCTCATATCGGCCGGATAAACTTTCCCCATATAGACAGTCATCTGGCTGGAAGGAGGAATGAAATTAGCAATTGTACACCGACTCAGATTTGCTTCTCGCAATCCAATAGCGGTAACATGACGTATATGATCAAAGGGACTGCTTGGAGGCTAGAAAAACAGGCAGCCTATTCGTTGGCTTTTTAGGAATAATTCAAACAATGTTGTCTAGTGTCTTAAAAATAATGATTTTAATTAATGCTATAGTGTTGACAAGTATAGCAGTTGACCACTTGACATTTAGCATTTGTTTATTCGCATGGTACCAATTAGTTGAATTGGAGAATTAGAATTAGAATCTTGAGTGCATAACAATACGAGAAAATTATACGTGGAGACGAATACTTTGTATTAAAAAATATTACTTCTAATCCAGCTAATCTGCCTCCTCTACTGTTTTGTATTCCGACCCGTCGTCTACCGGCCCATATTGGAAGTTGTGGAATACATCTCTACTCTTGGCATTAGCTATCCAATATGAGAGCTTCCGCTTTTACTTTATCAATCTGGACCCTCTACACAAGATATTCTCGATACATTCCTTGATACTGGTGATGTAACAAGCTGTACTGTAGCTATGCAGAAACTAGGTGATCATGTTACACCCATGAGATCATCAATGTTGAAATCGTTACCTTTCGCACGGAATCTCAGCGTTCCGATGAAAGAGTAAATCAGTAATTTACAAGATAATTTGCATCATCCTGTGATTTTGCTGATGTTGATAAGGAAATGAAGTCAGTCCTCATTCAAAACTGCTCTTCGAAAGGTACGTCGTTATACCGATGTCACTTTATCATAGCTACTGGTAGGAACCCGTGCCTTTGAGTACAGCGAAGTTCAGGCTGCTGGTATGGAGACCTCCCTACAAAGTCTGACAATACCACAAGACCATGCGCAAGAAATTTCGTTGTAACACCGACCTATGCCTACCTGGATGTGCCTCTGACAAGGCCAGGTCAGCCTACAACACACTTACCCCAACATCGTTGTAGTTATTGCGGTGGTTTATGGTCTCGTCGTTCTTGTCACTACCCCGCAAAAAGTAAAATTTGCAATGAATGCATGCTGCAAAGCTAACCATTTTACTTTTGTATGTCGTATTAGCAAGAGTTATCTTTCAGCCACCACGAAAGACCCTCAAGCACGTATATACCGATTCAACTCATTCCCCTATTTACAATGCCTTCAAAAAGTCTTGGAACAGTAGCTATGATTTACGTTAAATCCGAGGAATAGCACCCCCCCCCCTTTCAAACAAGGTTGTGTGAAGGAAATATGAGTAGCACAACTGGTACAAATGATGCGTGTATGAAATTCTGTAGGTCTCCCATATTGACCCAACATTTTTGAGGTAGGAAGGGGTTACACTTTGACGGAAAAGCGACAGGAGTCAGAAATTCAAAAAATTTGCTTGTGCTCCAAGTACTTTTGACAGACATCGTACCTTATTCATAAGTCTCATCTTCTGCGTCATCTTGATGCAACAGTTCCATACAGAAGTCTGTATTTTCGCATTCAATACAATGGCACATTTTTGTACAAGATAGTTTCTTGCTATAACGTGAACATTTGTTTGTTTCACATTTGCCTTTGCAACCACATTTGACTAGCTCTCTGATATTTCTTCTGGTGCTATTGGACGTAAACTGGCTTTAGCAATGTATGAACCTGTTCATTTGTCCTTCTGCGAACCAAATTCTTCATTGTTTGGCAAACTTTTAGCTGCTGAGTGTGAATTTTTCCTCACGGTAGCAAAATAAAGGGCTCTCCTTACATGCTAGTAGTCGGCAGAAGAAGTTGGTGGAAGCATCTCGCAATCATCAGGGGATCTAGAAGAAACGATTCCATCTGCCTGCAGCACGATTCTTGATTTTTGTTTTTGCACCACAGAAAGCTTTACATGCACATTTTTCAATGCACAGCACATGCCCTTTGTCCTTCAACAGCAAAGTTCACACTTTCCACAGGATTTCAGCAGTTTATCACTGAGCATGCTGTGCAGCGAGCGATGACCTTGTCAGAAATATAAGAAACGACCAAAGCTGATACAACTATGCGATATCTCGTTACTTTAGTCCAAGGTGATTTATGGCGATCATTGTTGTGTCCTCAAGAGATTGATTCATGAACTACAGCTCCCTTTCAAGGTAAAAGATGAGTTAACAATCTCTGACACAACTAGTATTGCGCTAAACGGTTCTCATATCATTTTGCCGACGTCTTTACGACAGAAAGCCGTACATTTGGCTTAGAAGGGACAGCAGAGTATTGTAGAAACGAAAAACTTACTCAGTGAAAAAGTCTGATTTCCAGGCATTGATGAGATGGCAAAAGAGCTCATTGATTCTTGTTTGTGTTGTCAAGTAGGTAGCAGAGCTGCGCTGCCAGAACCGTTAGTGGTTATTAGCGATTTACCTCCACAACCATGACATACAATCAATATTAATTTTATCGGTTCTTTTCCTAATGGTTATTATTTACTGGTAGTGATCAATGCTTTTAGTGGTTTTCCAGAAGTTGAAAATTTCTACATCAACACCTGCCGAGATTGCAATATCGAAACTTGAGCACATATTCGCTACGAGTGCACTCCCTTTATTTGTCAAATGTGATAATGGACCACGTTTTTCCGGGGCACTGTTCTATCATTTTATGACAGAATTGGAAGCAATCCACGCAATAGGCTCACCTCATTGGCCTCAAAGTAATGCTGAAGCTGAACGATTTATGCAACGATTAGGAAAGGCTATAAAGACAACATATTTGGAATCCACAGATTGGAAGCGTTCAATTTGCAAATATCTACTGAACTATCGCGCGGCCCCTCCTGCAAAAACCTGGAAATCACTGGCTAGATTACTATTGGATTATGATTACTATTCATATATTCTTATGGTAGCAATTGATGGAATTAGAGAATTGATGGAATTAGAGAATTAAAGTTGAATCTAGAGTGTGAATATAGAGAACATAAGAATACGAGAACATTATAAAAGTCTCTGCAGATAGCTTATTTGTTGAGAATTGTCGGAATGATTCGAAACGTATGAGCTAGTAGAGCAGTGGGATACGAAGAAAGGTAATTTAGCTAGAGAGATTTCAATTCTATGGCCGATTGCTTGTCCACTCTAAGCTATACTTAGTGTTTACAAATTTGCCTTAGAAGCCCTATTGGGCAGTTATCGTTCACTCTCTGGTTAGATTCAGGTTTTTTGTTTAGTATCAAATTGTTCTTTTTAGACACCATTCTACTCTAGTAAAAACTTTTTGCAAATATGCAGAAGGCCGTTTAGGCATTTATGCTACATGATTTTAGTTTCTGTAGCTTTCAATTCCTCACTGTTTTACATGGTAGAATCTCAAATAATGGCTTAATATGACTATGTTAGCTACTACCGGATATTATGTAGTTTCTGCCATCTAACGATTTTAGTTTTCATACAGCATCCTCAATCACAGTAGCTCTTGCGAAAGTTAAGCTTTGTAGTTCTGCTGTGGGGGCTTTTTAAAGCTTTTTCACCACACATAGTAACAGAGCTTTTAGGTACAACGTGTAGTAACATTGTTTATATCAACCTGGAAAATGAATGGCCTCGTGTACGATCGTTTTTGTACTCCTCTGTCGATCTCCTAAACAATATTTGCAAATGCTAGGATGCAAATGAGATCAAAGTTCTTCTTTTTACATAAATATATTGAAGTTACACGAGAACTTACAACACGCTTCATGCACGCTTGTGTTGTAAAAGAAGCAGAGTGCCTGCTTTCAGCCTGTATATTTCTTAATGTTCTGTCCAACCCAGTTTTTAGGATTTTAAAATTCTTCAAGGCGAATCAGGACTTCAAATGGTTGAATTGGTTTCATGGTTATGACTAAGGGCTGATTTATACGTCGTGCTATACTCGAGTCGAATCAATTATTTGCACCTGAAAAGTTCTAAGTGTTGATTTGGTCCGAGTGTAGCACGGCGTATAAATCAAAACAGCCCATGACCTGTTTTTAGCTCGAGTCAAATGCTTAGCACGACTAGAGCTCGACTGAGTAGGCCGTGCTACACGGCCAAAGCACGGCTTTGATTTAAACATCGCGCTTAACTCGCTTCGAATCAATTACAATTTATTGTAGTCCGCAGATTATATCGACTGGCGCATGCGCACAATAATACTATTTGGCGCGAACTACTAAACTTGATTCAGCAGGTTAGGCCTAAACTTTTTAATGCTGTTGATCTGAAAATGGCCTTGTACCGGAAATATAGACACGGTTTTATAGCCGATAGTGACGATGAAGAACTCTCCTTATCACAAAATGACGGAGAATATGAAAAAACAAAAAGTGAACTTGAAGAAGATGCAGCGGAGGCTTTTTGCAAAAGGAAGAACAGACCAGGGAAAAAATCTCCGTGGCCCATCGATACAACAAATGAATTAATTGACATAATTTGTAGTGACAATTATTTTTGTAAGAGGCTAATATTCACTAACAGTAAAACTAGCAAAAATAGTGAGGTTTATGAAAAAGTGATAGAAGAACTGAAGAAGCGCACCAAAAAAAGTGGCACAGATTTTGCATTCAATGTGGCTCAGGTCAGAAACAAATTTAAAAAATGCGTTAGTGAATGCAAAAGGGCAGCACTGACATTGAAATCTGCATCGGGGATACAGAGGTTTCAGGTAGAAAAGGAATTTGGAAGATGGTTCAACCAATTACTCCCACTTGTTAAATCAAGAGAGTCCTGCCAACCTGAGCAGGCAGTAGAACCTTCATTTATAATCATACCTGATGCAACTGGAGATGGTGTGGTTGAAGCTCCCATTTCCCAAGACAGTGCAAGTAGTACTCTATCAGAAATACCCTCAACTGTAGACCAATCAGGGAAGAAGAAGCTTTTTACTCCACTTAGAAGCAAATCAGGCAAGAAGCAAAAACTTGATGAACTGATCAATATGACTTCAAAAGCTATAGATGAAGTATCTGAGCAGCT
This sequence comes from Mastigias papua, assembly GCA_964019165.1. Lineage (NCBI taxonomy): Eukaryota > Metazoa > Cnidaria > Scyphozoa > Rhizostomeae > Mastigiidae > Mastigias > Mastigias papua. The sequence continues at coordinate 7,727,761 of OZ025274.1, read as the reverse complement.
TAAAAAAGACCCTGTGGGAGATATCTTGGCATTTATAGAGAAAGAAAATGAAAAAGGAAGAGAACATGAAATGAAATTGTTTTCTATGTTGGCAAATGGGTATCAGGGTCATCAGCCATATCACATGCAATTTCCTCAACAATATCAGCCAGCTTACCAAATGCCCAACCAGAGGAATAGTGATGAAAGAAGAGAAAAGAACCATTCAAGTTTTAAGCTTCTACAAAATAATTTTTCTGCCATGTTACAGAATTTGGAAGAAAGCCAGGAAGATGATATTTATGAACTTTAATTTGATAAAATCAGAACAACTTCACATATGGAAATTAAGGATAATTCTAATATACTCTATTGCTAAGTTCAATTTAATATGGTTTACTCAGTCATTTTTTCCATTCATGTATTGTTTTTCTTCAAAAAATTTCCCTTTCAGATAGTCCCTAACCTTTGATGCTACAATATTTGTATCCCTTAGTGGTGGGCATTGCCTGATCATAATCAAATCCTGTAATTCATTTCCTGCTCTTCTGAGGTTGGAAGTTGCATCTAGAGATAAATCCCAGTGCCTATGAGCAACATCTCCTTTTTCAATGCATATGTTGTGCATCACAATGCAAGCTAATGTAACTGTACGTACAGTTTCCTTTTGATTTTCTGCTTTTCTTGAAAGTACTCTCCAACGACCTTTTAACATCCCATAAGCACACTCTGTTACCATTCTAGCACGACTCAATCGATAATTGAAGTAGCTTTGCTCATGTGTTAATACAGCATTTGTATATGGCTTAAGCAACCATGGCTTGAATGGGAAGGCAGCATCTCCAAGAAGTAAAGGAGGGATTTTAATGCCACTTTCCTCAAACAATGCATTTGACAAAGTTTTGCCTTCAGCAATTTGTGCATATAAATTTGTTGCCTGGAAGATAAGTGAGTCATGGGAGTTTCCAGGAAACCCTGCACTGGCCCAAATAAAGCGATACTTTGCATCAACCATACCCATGAGTACAATTGAGTAAAAAATTTTGAAGTTATGAAACTCTTTTGCTGACTCTTGACCACCAGGAGGGCACTTGATTGGAATATGACAACCATCAATTGCTGCATAAGCATATGGAAACTGCCACTCTTGTTCCATTTCTTTAACCTTCTGATACAACAGGTCTCTATCATATGGAAAGTTTGACTCCACAAACTCAGCTCAGAGATTCTCTACAATAGCTTTAGCCACTTCTCTCACTATATTGCATACAGTAGATTCACCTATCCCCGTCATTTCTGCAATTGTATGGTAGTAATCTCCTCTCCTTAGCCTATACAAACAAATAGCAAGTCTCTGCTCTGTAGATATTGGCTCTTCTGTAATGTGTTTTTTAGTGATATCATTCTTTATTTTTTCATGGATAAACCTAAATGTTGTTCTTGCTATTCTGAATGTCCTTTTAAATCTTTTTTCCGAATATGAGGACCACGCTATGTCCCACCAGCCAGTGTTGTTCCTTGTTACTCTTCGACAAGACCGTCTGCGAACAGTTGGAAGAGTTGTGACAGCAGATTGTAAAGCAGATAAAAGCAATTGCAAAATAAACATAATTCTCACTATTCCATTTCGTCTTGCAATCATCAATAACAAAATTGTGGTCTGAATTCTTTGTCTTCTTCTGCGGACCAACCACAAAGCATTTATCATTTGCATTCTCTTCTGCTGGGAAACTGGAGCCATAGCTTTGACAAACCAGAACGACCAAGTGTGATATCTACAGCCTTTTGTAGCCTGGGTACTTATTGACTTTTAAAAAAGCTATTCCTAATAAGATATAAAGCTGAATATTACTGACGAAAGGGTTAATTGATAATATTCGTTATATCTATGAGGCAATGAAGTGTAAACAAAGAAAGTTCCCGCCGCCACTCCAAAGCGAGGCTGCTTCGCTTACACTTGTGAAAGCGCGACAGAAGCTCGACGTATAAATCGAATTGGATTTCACTCATGAGCTTTAGTCGCGCTTTCGTCGATCTTAATAGCAATTGATTCGACGCGAGTAAAGCACGACGTATAAATCAGCCCTTAGATTTTAAAGTTTGTAAAGTGAATGGTCTTTGTGAAGTGTTTCTTCTCCGTTTGATGACACGGTTTTTTCTTAACACGGCTTTTTCAAGTTGTCTTTTTAAGCTCAGCCTACCAATGTTATACAAATTTTGTCTAATTTCAGCCTCATCAGTCTAGCAAGAGTGAGAAATGTTACACCCAATCAGCTGCTTCCGCTGAAGTGGCGTAGAAGCCAGTCAGAGGTCGTATAAGCCCCCCCCCCCCCCTGAACCTTCTGAAAATGTCAATATTGGTGGCAAAAATGCCTCCAAGCTGTGAGAAAGTGCATTGCAAACTCCTAGCTGCTGCAAGCGAAAGAGTCTGAAAGCCAGACAAGCTTATGTTTTTCCAAAGTATAAGAGTCATTCTAGGTTTTCATTGTGCGCATTTTTAGTTTTCCCTTCTTAACGCGGAGATATGGCTGTTTAAAGCTAGCCTTAAATTCGCCAGTTTTGCTCTTCGAACTATACACTCCTATGAGGAAGTTCGCGAACACCTTACTAGAAATGGCGACTTTGTATTCGTCATTTCTTCTAATTAGAAGTGATGCAGTTATAACACTTCTGAGATGTAATGAGGAGAAGATTGACGGAAATGTGGAAGGAGCGCCTTTGAATCTTTGGAAGTGATTTTGGAATATTGCTTTACAAAATACTGTGAAAACACGCATTTTCCGAAGAAAGATGGCAATTTTTTGTTCTATATAACGCCACAATATAAGCCCAAACATCACTGAATTATTTTCCCCGAGTTGAGTCTCTCCATTTAAACATTATTGCCTGTTGCTCTTGGAGCAGTTTCAGGTGAGACTTACGTTGCAATACCAATGCACAATTATTAATAGGAATAGAGTTTATAAGAATATCAAGGGGCTCAACTTGTCTGAAATTTGAGAATAATCTAAGAATAATGCAAGGCTCAACTTTGATCAAGGTCATGATTTTTGTTGATTTCAGCTTTTTTTTAGAAAACGAAACAAATTGAGCTTCAATTATTCTGTGTCTGGAACTCGTTGCACTATGGTGCCACTCAGCAACTCTTCAGAGAGTATCTGTTACACACTTTGTTATAAGTATTATGTGTACGAGAATTAATGCTCAAAGTTACTAAAATTTAAGAATATATCAAGAATATTCTTGGTTCAAAGTCAAAAACTTCTGAGAATATTGAAGCTCTGTGAAAATTGGGTATTATTATACGAAAGTTTATAAGCATATTGTGTTTCAAGATTCTCCCTTCACAACTACTATACGAGAACAGGCATAAAATTTATTCTTGTTATGATTTTCTATAACCAGACTTACTGAATATACCGTGAAAGCTTTTAAAAGACCTATTGTCATTATGTTTCATGCCAAACCTTTTTCACGTGTTAAATAATGCTCGTTTGAAATTGGCTCATAATGTAAAATCTTTTTCATGCATATGGCGGGAGGTAGTTTACTGAAGAATTTACAACCTATATTAGGCCCAAAATATGCTTCTTTAGAAACGCTGAAGTATCATACTTTAGTTTACGGTAATTTAGTGGGCCTCTTACAAACTTTATTCCCCAAGTCTTTAACAGCACGCCTTCATAACTTGCGTCATTTTTCCACCACTTAGTCTCAATAGTGTAAAAACGCTGTTTAAATTCCAACTGTAAGGTATGACACATATTTTCCTACCAGAGTTGCTTACAGCTTTATATTAACTTTACGAGGGCTTTGTAAAGTAAATTTACCTAGAAATATACTTTTTTATTCTTGTAGCATAACGAGAGTTTTATCCTCTCGGTAGCATTGGACTGACAGTGTAGAAAATTTGTGTTGGTAGTCCTCTACATCATAATCTAGACTGATAGTGTATATTCCATGAAAGAAATTTAGTGTTGGACCTGAACATTGATGGATGTGCGTTGGAATACATAGAGGATTTGACATTTTCTGAAAATTATTTCTGATTAGTTTTAAAATGAGAATAGACCAGAAGTATTATCAACTCGATGCGCATATTAACCTCAGGAATCTTATATCATTAAATATTGTCATCGAATGAAATATGGGTATGTCAGCATCCCGCTGACATGCAAATCAGACTTCCCAAAGTTAATTACAGTCCTATGTTCTAATTGGCTACGCGATGTTGGAACAATTCTCGATATTAGCAAACATCTCACTGTTTCTTAGAAACCAAGATTAACCCTCCAATGGCTTTCTTGCCTTACTGAGTGAGACCTGGTTATTTTTATTATGTTGAGCGTCTTGTATGGAGTTCAGAATACAGTTACTTCTTACGGTAAACTTCTATTATAGAGATAGGCGTCACTCGATCCATTGCCATCCCTTTATTTGTTTATTTTGCTTCACACACCTTTGTGTTTTCTCGTATTACGAGTGTATTCGTTGATTTTAGAAATTGCATCAATCATATTGGCGGCTTTGGCGGATCCTGCTGAGAATACCGTACCCTGCCTTCAAGCTCTGCTCAACACTTCTTTTGTGCACTTTATTGATGCACCTTCTTTGGCTATTATAATGCCAATACTTGAAAAAGCCAATATGCAACGTTCAACAGAGACAAAGAAAATGTCGGCTCAGATAATTGGTAATATGTATGCCCTTACTGATCAAAAGGTTAGTCAATGATAACAGCAGCACATGTGTAAGTAATAATTGCTGTTTTAGCTACAAAGTGGTATTTTTCAAACCTTTCTGTTGTCACATGGCATATTTGCTGATGAAGATTTTAAATCTTTTGACTCCTAATAGCCAAATGCATGTTCCTTATTAATGTTCTTCTCTGAGATACACGTTCTGCTGAGGGATAAAATAAACAGGTAATATTATTTTGATAGTACAGTCTGGATATATATTTGCTATTTTTTGTAATGCACCCAAACTACTATTGTTTATTGAATATTTTGATTGTTTTCGATGTTGTAGTAAATCATATTCGTCTTGTTAATTTTGTTAGGATCTTGCTCCCTACCTTCCTTCCATCATTCCTGGATTAAAGAAATCTTTACTGGATCCTTCTCCAGAGGTAACTTTCCTTAGTGCATTCGTTTTTCTACTAATACTCTTTCACCCTGTATCGTTCATTCGTATTTCAAATGTATTTTGTCACGGTTTAACAGGTTGTTTCCAAACCCCTATTTTGACATTCATTATGGGACTGATCTATATGATGGCTCATTATTTCCCGTAATTTTTTGTACCCAGTTTAATGTATGTTGCCTCCTTATTATATAGTTACTTTTGTCAATCTAACCTAATGTTTGATAGTGTATTTGCATCCTGTATTTCATCTAGTTTTCAAATAAGAATTTTAGCTATAGCAGCTTATTGAAAAGTTTATGATATACCGGTTACGTATTCTTTCACTCAAAAGTTTCACTTCTTCATTTTTCGTACTTAGAAATGTAGAAATACGTTGTATTGCACCGCATTAATGATCCATTCAAAGACATGGCACATTGACACCGAGGACTGGGCTACAATCCCCAGTACAAATTCTGTTAGAAATTCTAAAATTTGTCCTACTTTGTCGGAAATTGGTGCTTTTAAAGTTTTTGAGAGGCTGTAATTAAAGAAAGTCGTCAGAAACTCTGCCCCCCCCCCCCAGAATAAACTGCCTTCCATTTTATCGAGATATTCAAAGTCTTTTGTATTTTACTAATCTTGACAAAGTTTTGAGCATGAATTGTATGTAGCTGGAGAGCTACATTGAATTCTAGCTCACTATTTGGTCCAGCGTAGTTTTTTATAGCTAAAGAAGAGCTATGGCAATAGCAATTCTTTATACACGTCATTTTGGATGTTATGTCCCCCTTTAGATCACTCACTCTACTGGTGCAAAGTAGGGGATTTCTGTTTATGAATATCGAATTCACTGAGAGATTAATATGTTCCCACTCCAGCATGTTGCAAATCAATACACGGCGTGCTTTTTTGCAGATCAACTGCTCGTGTTTACCTCACACCTATGATGATTTATAAGGGCTAATACCTTTACAAATCATGATGGGAAACTAGACCTTATTATTCAAGATACAATGCTACACCAAATTATGTGATAAATGAAACTGTTCAGAATTGGTTTAGTAGAATTGTTGCAAATTTCGTTGCTGAATGGGAAGAGTGTTTTGTTTTGTTCTATGCACATAGCACACATGTCACATTCAATACCGTTAAATTTGATATAGATAATGAGATTGGAATATGCATACATTCCGGCACAAACAACGCACTTTGGCATCTAAGTGTGTGGTGCATTAAAGCCATCAGAAAACTGACAGTGCTAGATTTTTCTGAAATGTTACTATGAATCCGGGATACAGGCTGCTATGAAAGGACCCATAATAGCTTGAATTAAGTTGCTTTCTATAAACTGCATGCTTATTCGGTGACATCCATCGTCGATCGGTGTTGGGCTCGTATCAATATTTAACGCAAAGAGAACACGGAAGCGCTGATTATTGACGGTGATATTAACTGTACTCTGGCTCTGCTCTGACTGATTTTGCAACACAAATTAAATACATATATGCATAGACAGAGAACATCCCAAAAATAGACATGAATTACGTAAAGGAAGGGTTAGGTTGTTGTTATTAGATTCTGGAATAGATTCATTGGGCGATGATTGCGTAGAGAACTACAGAAGAGGACTGATAAATTAGATGATGACAGGTGCAATGTAAGGTGATGTCCACGTTGTGTGATGCAGGAATGCGAAGAACTGAAAGAAGGAAAATTGGCATATAATATAAAATGGGCTAGGGGTACAGGCTCACGTTGGCTACAGTATTTTTATCACTTTACTGAAAACATTCAGAAACAAATTGTTGTCCGTGAAGGTGCTTCATCATCAAAAGCAGCTTTAAGACGAATATGGCTTGTGAAGGTTTTAATCGTAATGTTTACTAGCAGACAAGTGTATTTTTGGTTCATTCTTTCTATACTGGAAGTAAATGACAGTGATTACTCAGGAACATAATCGAAGCAACAATGGTGATTTACCATACAATTCTACTATTCGTTTTAGCACATACGAATGAAATTGACCAACTGACTACTAGAACGAGATAAGTGGAAACTATTAGCTGACTCAATACATGGAGTCTGGTGACTAATTCTAGGTCTAGGTAAATTGCTTTTTAACAGCTCAGAGCAGGCAAAAGTTAAGAGCCATTATAGAAAGACAGGCAGGCTGAGCCCCGGAAGTATGCTTGACAAACTGGTTTTCTGATTCAGTTCTGTATGCAACGATAAATACCATGCAAAAAACTTACATACATACTTCACAGAAACTGAATATTCCATTTCTGGTTGCACAGTTGACTTATCTGGTTGTTTGTTGTATTATGAATTTCAAGAATTTTATGATACATTTAAAGCCCAATATGAGAAAATATTAAGACATACCCAGGCTCAAAGCAGAACGTTTGTTTCCTAGTAGAAAATTTGTGTACACACGTATCTCTTGTAGACTCCGCAAAGGGGTTTGTTTCCTGATTTTTCAATTGTATTGTTCTTTAAAACAGCTGATTTTATTAGTCTCTGTAGTTTTTGTCGTATATTTCATTATATTTCTATTAATGGATTGGTGGTTTATGAAGTTTATTGTATATAGGGTGAAAAAGTGTGCTAGTCTATTGAATATCTCATTTGTATTTTAATATGTTTCATAGATTGTTACTTACATTGCTTTAGGTTCGAGGTGTTTCTGCTCGTGCTCTCGGTGCCATGGTCAAAGGCATGGGTGAGGAATCCTTTAATGATTTGCTGCCGTGGCTATTGGAGACACTTACTTCAGAACAGAGTAGCGTTGACAGATCTGGTGCTGCGCAAGGTTTGTTTTTGATTCACTTTAATTTTTGTTATCCTCTTTATTTGCGGTAGCCATGTAAGTCAAAAGACTGGTTTGCATGGCAATATATACGGATATGATTTTGTAAGAAATTTCCGCGATATTGTACATAATTTCGCAAAATTGACAGTTCCAGACAATTAATGAAAGATAATGATACCAATAACTGTTAGATTGACTTGTAGTTTAACTGAATTTCTGGTAAGTTTTCTGCATGTAAACTAAATCTAGGATTGGGTCGGGCAGAATGGTTCGTTGGGGTGTACTGGGTCACTCTCAGTTTTTTCGAGTGCTCCTATCTTAAACACTTGCTCATCAAATGAAGCCATTGCTGCGAATAATATGCTGCATCGGTATAAGCAATGGAAGTTCTTTTCCACTTAAGCCAAAAGATAATTAGAACCTAGCGAATAGTCAACCAATAATATTCTGATACATATAAAAGTTGTGGCAATTCTGTAGAAGCAGTATCGGAGATATCCCATTTTTGGTTTTTTTAGAGGATGGTTTATCATTTTTAAGGTGAAACCTTTGATATTACATTACTTTATCGGAATATTTGATTGATTTCACTTTATTGGTCGGATGGAGTGAGTCGCTTTTTAAACTGTATTTGTTTAGCACTTTGGGCATTCTGAATCACATTACGGAATTTGTCGAATTTATGAAGAGAAAAAAGCGTCTCAGTTTATTGAAAATGTAGTATATAGGATGCCCTGAATGGATGCACATGGACGATGGAAGTCCATCTCTTGTTCATATTCATTGTGAATTTAAGAGACAACTACAAAGTTTACATCCAGTTATGTCTAAAGAGTGTACTGTTCATTTTCCTAGTGGTATTGCATACGTCTGACAAAGTATTTGCATCATTCAATCTATATTTGTCAAGACTCAGCATCACATTTTGGACTTAGTCAGTCTTTGGCATTTTTGGCCCATTTTACCCCACCACAAGTGTCAGGAAAAAATTTTTGACCCTTAAATGCACACATACCCTGGCCATCAAAGTACAAGCAAAATATGCAATCAAGTCATGTTATCCCCATTAAGCAATATCGAAATGTAAGTTCTGTACAAAGATATCCTAATTTTGATTGGCTCATTGCTAGAAGGTTACCTGTAATTTTGGATAAAAGTACAAGATGACCCATATTTCCCCCTCCTCACCCTACTCACTACTTCTGTAAAACTGTAGATTTACATATTGACATTAATGTGTTGATTTAAAGCTTTAACACTAACTTTATAACTTTACTTACATGATGTTTACACAGATTTGCTATTTTTTGACATTTAAAGATAAGCAATAAATAGAATTGAACTACCTTTTTTTGGTTTATTATACCTAGGCAACTTACATATATGAAATGATCATAATTCATTTTTTCCGAGTTTTGTTTGGGCAATACTGCTGTCTTTGGTAGAGACATCATACATTCTACTTGAAATGTTTAAACACACAGGAAAATAAATGTATTGGAGAGCTTAGCTCGCAGCCGAACAAGTCTATAGATTGAGATTACGTTTATACAACTGACCATGCAATAATACCAAGCTAGTGCACAGTTTATTTCTCTTGGCAAAAACGTAGGTTGATGAATGATGAAGATTTCTACTATATTTAGTTATATATTTAACTTCACCTTTCGGTCGCTACCCGACGTTCTATCTTTTGACGAGTTCGCACAAAAAAGTGCTTTCCGCGATATTCTATAGCCAAAAGACCATTCTAAAGATTCTTTAAATTTTTATGTATCTTTTCCTTGTATCATAGTTGTTCTCGATTGGCTTTCAGTGATTGAAAACCTATAGACCATGGTACCCCCTATGATATAACTTACAACGGCTATGCCATTTTTCTATATCCATGTAGTAGGAGTTGTTGGTTGATTACAGATCAGAAATTTAGATAGTATGTTAAAAGAGCTAAACATTTCCTATATGTAAAAGTGACGACAACTTATTATAGGTACTAAAGATCTCTAAGCGCTTCTAAGCGCTGTAATTCTTTTAGTATAATAACAATGTATCAGACGTCCACCCTTTTGAGGCATTTTGCTGTCCCTTATGCAGCGTTTTGTACTTGATAGAATGCAAACTTTGTTTTATTCGGTATGTAATTATAACCGAACTTACGTTTTAGAACAACGTTCTACTAACTATATGGCTTTAACTCATTATTTATATTGTTACATTTAGGTATCTGGAATTGGTTATTTCTATTACTTCGTGGAGGGATAATTCTAACAATGCTTGATAGATACTGGTATTGAGACACATGACGGGTTACTTGAGACGTAGCTGCCTTTGTGGAATGTAATTGAAGTCAGCTTATAATTCACTTTATTTATTCTAGGCCTGGCAGAAGTTTTACATGGTTCGGGATCTGATAGATTAGACAAACTAATGCCGGATGTTATAAAGACAACGCTCAAGGATGATCTTGCTCCACATGTTAGAGAAGGATATCTTATGTTGTACATATATTTGCCTGCAACTTTTGGAGAAGAGTTCGCCAAGTATATTGCACAAATTGTTCCATCACTACTAAAGGTACAGCCAGTCAATCGTATATTCACCATTCACCAGATATTTCACTGTGTATATATAGATATATATATAGATATATATAGATATATATATATATATATATATATATATATATATATATATATATATATATATATATATATATATATATATATATATATATATATATATATATATATATATATATATATACATATATATATATATATGTATATATATATATTTATATATATATGGGTCATTCCATGCCATGTGGACTAGGGGTACCACATGCACCCTCTCAGATCTTCACGAAACTTCATGGTAATGTTTATATATGTAAATCAGGAACAGTCTGAAAATTTCAGATCGATATCTTATACCGCTCCAAAGATATGAATTTTCAAAGTCTCCAAATTCCCGTCTGACGTCAGATTCACAGTATATATATATATATATATATATATATATATATATATATATATATATATATATATATATATATATATATATATATATATATATATATATATATATATATATATATATATATATATATATATATATATATATATATATATATATATATATATAGACTCTCATAATAAAAACAACTGTTTAACGTTTCGCGTATAGCTTCATCAGAAAAATCTTTACCTTTACTTTACAGAGCGCACATATATACATAACCAAAATTGAATAAGTACAATGGAAACACATAAATAGAAACAATACCTTAGAAAAATAATTAGCGAACTATATATATATATATATATATATATATATATATATATATATATATATATATATATATATATATATATATATATATATATATATATATATATATATATATATATATATAGACCCCCAAGAAAAAATTCCAACTCTTAAAACGTTTCTGCACAAGCCTTCATCAGTTATAACATTCCAGGTACATACAGCGCATATATAAGGATAAAAACAAAGGAACAATATCTAATTAACTTACGACAATAGAACACTTTACACAATGAAACTGGACTTACAATGGATAGCATTTGAAATTGAATGGAAGGGAAATTATATTTAGCATAAGAGAAAAGGGTGTTGGAGAAGCTGATACCTACCGTCCCAGCGGGGTATAGAGAAAACCATGCGAGAACAAAGTGGGTGTGAAGTAACATAAAATGAAAAGGAAACCCAATATGACCTAGAAAGGACGACATTGAGAGGAGGGAGATATCGTAAGAAAAGGTGCGACATAAATAATTTAATAGACAAGCATAACTGAATAAAAGTAGAAACCATAACATAAAATTAAAAGAGCAGGATAAATAGTGAATACATATAGAATAAACCAGCCAACTCAAATAAATAATAATCCTATGTGTCTACTTCCTTAACATTAAGACCCCGGGGTGTGAAAGTGTCCAGCTTATGTTGCCAGAAACTTTCACGTGTCCTATCCCTCCCAATAAGTCTATCAATTATAGTGACACGAATGTCTTCCACGAACCCATGATGTCCTTCCTCAGAAAAATGTCTGAAAAAGTCCATCTGGGGAACTGAAGACCCCGACCTAAACTTACGATAACATGCCTTATAATTATTAAACCTAAGCCTAAAAGGCGTGTTAGTGCTACCCACATACTGAACACCACACACAACACAGTCAAACAAATACACAACACCCGACGAATCACAGTTAAATGAAAAGTTAATCTTATACTCCTTACTAGTTGCGTGGGAATAGAAACTATCACTTTCAGAAATAGATTTACACACTTGACATCTGGACTTGTCACAACGAGTACAACCCCTTTCATCACAGTTATTGTTTGTAGCCAGCCTAGCCCTAACTAACAGGTCCTTAAGGTTCTTACATCTCCTAAAAGCAGTGACCGGAGGTTCAGGAAAAACCTCCCTATGCTCCTCTGAGTTTGAAAGCATAGAGTGGAGACTCCTTATTGTTTTCCCCACACTGTTGAATGCTGGATGGTATGTAATGACTAATGGAATCCTATCCCCCCTCCCAGGATTGGGTCCCCTGTCTGCCTCAGCTAGAAGAGTCTCCCTATCTAACCTACGTACCCTGTCTATCTGTTCATTAACTATTGACTCTTCATAGCCCCTATCCTTTAACCATCCAGCTAAATTACTTACCCTATCTCTAAATTGGCGATCCTCCGAACATATCCTACGATACCTAAGGGCTTGGCTATAAGGAATCGCCTTCTTCGTATGCCATGGATGACACGATTTCTTATGCAAGAACTAATGAGTATCAGTTGGTTTGCAAAACAAATCTGTCGTTAGGACTCCCCCCTCTCCCATAGTGACCTGGACATCTAAAAAACTTATGGTTTCTCGGGAATACTCGCTTGTAAATTTGATATTGTCGTGGCTACTGTTGAGAAAGTTGATGAAAAGCTTCAGTTTCTCCTCCCCATGTGTCCAAATGAAGAAAACATCATCGATGACTCTCATCCAGACTAGTGGTTTGTCCGCCGAAGCCTCCAACAACCTCTCTTCCAACCCACTCATAACAAGATTACCATAGGCCGGAGCGAACTTCGTGCCTATAGCCGTTCCTAACTTTTGCCTATATATCTTATTGTTAAATTCAAAATAGTTATTTTTAAGGACCAGGGATGCCAACCCAACCAGGGTGTCAGTAGCCACGGTTGGATTAACCCTCCTACCCAGTGCTTCCCTCATGGCCTCAAGACCCTCCCCATGGGGTATACTGGGATAAAGCCCTACTACATCAACAGTGCAGAGAAAAGCCCCGTCCGGTATGCTACCTAACTTACCTAGCCTAGCTAAAAAGTGGTTAGTATCCTTAACGTAAGACCTAGTGAAGCTGACCAACGGATTGAGGTGGTGATCTAAATACTCCGATATATGCTCTGTTATACTACCACAATTAGAGATGACTGGACGCCCCTTAACGCTACTAAGACCCTTGTGGATCTTAGGTAAAAGATAAAACCTACCTAGCCTAGAATCATTAACCTCTAAGTAACCAGTCACCTCTTCTAACCCCGGGTCCTCCTCCCTTAATTCTTTTAGCCTATCGTGTATGGTCTTACCCAATTCTACAGTGGAGTCCACCTCAACTTCCTCATAAACCTGCCTATCATCCAATTGTCGGACAGCTTCTGTAACATAATCCCCCCTGTCCCATACAACCACAGCTGACCCCTTATCCGCTTCCTTAATAACTAAACCAAAATCAGATTTCAAAAACTTAAGAGCAGACAGCTCAGAATGCGAAAGATTAGGATAAGACTTACCCTCCGCTGAAACGGACAGTACCCTCTTCTCCACAAGAGAAAGATAAGATTCAAGCAAAGGGTCACCTTTAGGAGGATTCCAAGAAGATTTAACTTTAAATTTATTAGTTTCAGTAGCGTCATTTGTCCTATCTTTGAAAAACCAGCGAAGTCTAATTCTTCGTTTAAAGTCTTCCATGTCCTGTCGTAATTTTGCCACATCTATATCTGTGGGAACGGGTGAAAATTTTAAACCCTTGGAGAGGAGATTGATTTCCTCTTCCGACAGGGATCTGCGAGAAAGATTCACCACGTTCGCGCTTGCAAAACGTCCAATGACTCTACCCTCCTCATTTAAGGCTCCTTCGACCCCTAGACTAACTTCTCGCTGCCTGTTCTCATCAGCTAGACTGTTATCTCTCAGTACCGGTTTCTTCGCCGCTCTTAAGTCCTTTCCACTAAATAGCTCGCTATCATGATGTTGTCTTGTCTCTAGTCCCTTCAGTAGTCCATTATTTTCTTCTATCTTCCTCGTCAAACATAAATTGAGAATCTTTTTCCTTCTCTTCTCCAGTAAACTTTGATGTATCATCGTCAGTCTCTCTCTTACGTGCTCCATCTCTTCTCTCGTAAGTTGCGGTCTTTCCCTTCGTAGAATTCCATATGCCCCCTCCTCTGCTTCCCGTAAACATTCTCGATAATGTAAAATTAACAGTGTCAGTAACTGGGATTCTGCAACGGATAAGATGCTCCTCCATGACTCACCAAACTCCTGCGATTCTTCTCCAATACATGACGATGACTTTTTTATACGAAGACCAACAGGTACAACATTAACGGCATTACATGACTCCAAAAAACTACGGTGATGTTCCAACTTCAACAACTTTGTAAACGTATTAATTATTAATTGAACGCGCTCCATATACCAATCCTTCTATACCTACTCCTAGTGTCACTATATATATATATATATATATATATATATATATATATATATATATATATATATATATATATATATATATATATATATATATATATATATATATATATATATATATATATATATATATATATATATATATATTCATATTAAGTCATGAGTGGGCTACCACAATTGGAAAATTTATTTTGGCCCCAGTCCTTTTTGCCTTGGGGCCAAAATAAATTTTCCAATTGTGGTAGCCCACTCATGACTTAGTATTTACCTATGTCAGCTTTAGCCGAATTAATATTATATATATATATATATATATATATATATATATATATATATATATATATATATATATATATATATATATATATATATATATATATATATATATATATATATATATATATATATATATATATATATATATATATATATATATATATATATATATTATTTATTTATTTATTTATTTATTTATATAATGTGGGATGTCTGTTTGCTTGAGAATTGTGCTGTTTACCCAAAGGGCCTATCTGATGAAGTTGAATTCGTTCGTACGACGTCCTTGAAAGCTGGACAGCGCATCATTACAACTTATGCAGACACTGCAATAGGTCTGTTCCTCCCTGAACTTGAAAAAGGCCTGTTTGATGACAACTGGAGAATTCGTTACAGCTCAATACAGTTGTTGGGGGATCTGTTGTTCAAAGTGACTGGTGTATCAGGAAAGATGACAACGCATGGAGATGAAGACGATAATTTTGGAACAGCTCATTCAACAAAGGTGGCTATATTAATTAGTTGGAAGTTCCTTAGAGAATTTACTTTGTCTGTTTCTTATCTTTCTGTGTCATTATATACTTGATTGGGTTATGTGTCTTGCCACTTTATGGTGAGCGTTTTTCTTATGGTTACCTAGAGAAGTTGCTGCATTTTGCTCCTAATTTGTATTGTTCATGCTATTATACTGAATAACGTTCCGTTTGCCCCGTTGGACAATTTGTGTGGAGCTCTCTTTCATGCTCTCACTTTATGAGCAGTGTAAGTGTACTTTAATCAGATGAGCTCCCTTCCTTAAGATGGAAACGTATTCTCTTGTTCCAAAGTATATCATGCAGACTGTTTCTAATTACCAATGTTTCCATGAGATCCTTTTGTCTCTCATTTCGTTAGGCTATACTTGACCTGCTTGGCACAGATCGACGAAACCGCGTTCTTGCTGGTCTTTACATGGGAAGGTCTGATGTAGCTGTATCTGTAAGACAGGCATCTCTTCACGTCTGGAAGGTTGTTGTTCATAACACAGCTAAAACGCTACGCGAAATCTTGCCTTCTTTATTTACGCTGCTGCTTGGTTGTCTTGCTGGTGCAAGCTATGACAAACGCCAGGTAATGCTCCATCTCATTATATTGTAAAAAGCAACTCAACTTTGGAATATTACCTGTATGAATGGTTGGGCAGATTTATTTCAGCCCTACTTTTGCCTGCTATGCCAATATGTTTTTATGAAGACATGCACTTATGGGCTTATCTGTCAAAGATAGTAGTGATCCAGCTTTACCAACTATCTTTCAAAACCCTTTCGAAATGAAGTATTTTAGTGCACTTTATCATTTAGCTTTTCTAGTGAATACTTTATCTTGAACAGTATAATTTCTCAATTTATTTTAAGCCATCTTCAATGCTTTTCAGTATAGCATGTAATATTCTGTAACTGATTGAATTTTCCAATAAAAATGCTATTTCATTATTATCATTATTGATTAGCCTCATAGCTCAGGCAGATCTCTTAGCAAATATAATCAAAAGAGTGAACCATTACCTTTGGCAGAAGGTCTTTTATGGGGAATGTTGTCATTTTAGAATAGCTACAGCTTAGTACTGTTAGTCAGCTTGACACGGGCTCCCCTACCCCCAGCTCAAAATTTGCAGATTTTCCGTGGAAAGACTAGCGCCGTGCCCCTATGGACGGTACATGGTCCACAATTTCGATGAGCATAGAACAAAAAAGCTGGCATAGGATCTTGAGAAGGTGACGTTATGGGCCTCTGCCATGGACCATGTGACCTTCGGCCTTCCTTTTAGAATAGCTGCAAGAGTAATTTTGTCGTGCTTCTTACTTTGGGTAGATAATAACATTGTTTGAATAATTAAATACAATTGCATGCTTCACCCTTAAGGCTGTTATGTTTCCTGACTTTGAGAATAGCAACATGCTATATTGACCGCGCAAGCGTGTTGCAATTTAAAAAGCATTATCTATGATAGTTCTCTTAAGCTGAAGAACAAGAATATAAAAGCAATATCTTAAGACCACTTGATGTTTGTACTAACTCGCACTGGCCCGCTATTTGCTCTCTGATCGCTCCTGTTCAAAAGTGAGGTTTAAATTGGTTCAGTTGTATTGTACGTATTTCATTGACAGAAACCTGCACAATTGTGATACGAATTGCTAATTCATATTGATTGTGACGAAATCACCTGCCGAAATATTATGAAAGTGTGATAAAGAATCAAATAATTTTTCAGTTTCAAAGAGCCCCTTGTATTGATTGAAGTCATTTCTTCAAACTTATAAACTTGTGATCAATGGGTGTGTTATGACTGGTTGCCTTGCCATTAAATTTTCCATCTCTAAGGACAATTTTCTACTTGATCTATGTGTTAGCCGTTGTCTTTGACATAGCACTCATTCTTCAATTAATCAGGTGATGTTCCTGAATTTTTTTAGTTTCTCCTTGTTAGTTTGCACTCTTTGTTATGTTATAGTGGTTTGCACCATTGTTCTTTCTATTCTAGTCATCCTGTTACGTTCCCTGTTTTTCCTTTTTTGTGGATCCTATGTTTTGCCTATGGTATCTTTATAAAATGTAGCATTGCACTTCTTGACAGGATAGTTTTTCTTCTAGACTGCTGGTAGGACACTGGGTGATCTAGTTCGCAAGCTTGGTGAGAGAGTTCTTCCTGAAATTATCCCAATCTTGAAACAAGGACTTGATAGTACAAGAAGCGATGAACGACAAGGTGTATGCATTGGTCTTAGTGAAATCATCAAATCAACTAACAGAGATATGGTAGGTTTTTCAAATTCTTGGTTTATAGATAAATATAATTAAAGCTGGTCATTTAAAGGGGAAATTCGGTCCATATGTACATTATCACATAAAACCTAGAACGCAAGAATGTGGGAAAATATATATAGGGCATACTCAAGAGAGTGCATAGAGAATAGTATATGAAGAAATGGCAATCAGCCTATATCAAGAAAGAGGGTAACGGGAAAGCGTCTGAACCAGAACCATGGGAATAGATAATGAATTAAGACATGGGCTACCTCTTTGAAATTGGAGATTTTCATGTATGAGAGCGTCAAAGGAGTCGTCAGTCTTACTAATTATTCTGAAATCATCTATTGATGCACTATGGTCAGTAAGCTTAGAACCACTTTTACCACAGCCCAAGTCCTCATTGCAACGAGTCTTAAGGTTTCTAGATCTTTTAACATAATATGTGGCATTTCAGCCTTTACACAGATATTTGTAGATGACATTACAGCACACCAGAGTAGGAAAGCAGTCGTTATATGTTAATAGAGATGATAACTGCTTGGGTGCAAGCGTGTAAGAATATAAGAACACACCTTGAAATATAAATTGGCTCGCTCGTTTTGGTTACATAGTATAATGTCCTATCCCTATAACACTGTTCTAAATGATAACTTGGCAATAGAATGCATAGCTGAATGGGTGCAAAATCTAATTCTACTGATATGGGATCCCTGTAAGTGGAGAATAATGTATATTGAGATTTCAATTATCCCCTGTGGGCCTGTTGAAATGAAGTTTTCTCTTTCTATAACTTTGAAAGTGACAACGTATGTTTTCCATTGTCACGTTTAGCAATTTGATTTCCCTGCTCACTTTTTATCAAATAAACCATGTCTTTTGTATTCACTATTGCTTTCGTTGAGAAGCCTTTACTGTTTCATTTGGTTTCACTGTCACTAGAATATTCTGATATGATATGACATTGGACCCCAACATGTTGATATTTCTCTCTAGTGTCCATTTCCTAGGAATGATGTGAATGTTTTGAGGCACTACCTACTCTCCTGGCTAACTTCAACATCGCTGTCTTCTGAAATACATGTGTAGTGACCGCATTATTTTCCATTTGCTTACCTATTCATTTTTTTTACTTGGCTCACTATTTCATCATTCAATTTCCTATGACTTCCTCTTTCACCATACCATACACTATCACCCCTTTGTTCTCGATACTCAGCATCCAACATGACTTCTCATACTTGTCTTTACTTACTTCACTCATCCTTACATCTGCATTTTTGTTTTGTTGACATTACATTACCCCGTTTAAGAATATAGATAAATTTGGTAGTTTAAGTTTAGAGAATTTAGAGTATATTTTGATTGCTGACAAGAAGGGGTTAAAAGAATTGCACAAGTGTTTGTCTGTTTTTGTATCCATTGACTGCATACAGAAAAGAATAACGAATAGTCTAAAGGGTAACAAGACAATTTCGGTCAGGTGTTTCTTACCCATATCAATACTTTTATATTGACATTTACAAAAATATAAGCATTTAATGAAGTTACTAAACATGCAACTTCCAAATTTACTTTATTTTCACTGTTAAGTACTCTTATTTTAGTCTTGGTAGTAGAAATAATTTGCTTTTTAGTATCGGAGCCTTAGGATTTAATGGCGTTTTGAACGTGATGACGTCATTGCGACAAGAACTTCCTTGGTGCGAAAAGTTTCGAATGACGGCCTAACTCGAGTTCGATTTTGACGAGAAACAACTTAGAATATCTGGAAAAGTATGCAAGTAAGAACAAAAATATTTCTGAACCTCTGGTTTTACAACATTCTGTGCATCATATCTAATTTTGGTTTTCGACCGAACTTCCCCTGTAACTGTTTTGCCAACACCTTAAGTAGTGTACAGAAACACTTTCGATGATAGAAAAGATAGAGCTGTCTTGCATATAGGACCATTGCAGAATACATGCACAGAAGCGACTATTGTTTCATTTTGGATACGTACTTGAATGTTTGTCAACCCCCTCTCCCCTTGTGCTCACAAATGAATGACCGTTTGAGCAACGATTTGAATGTTTTCCGTAATTATCAATAGTTGAGATACTTCGACTATCTCTGGGGTCAGACAGTTTCTCATACTTTCACTTTTAAGTTTTTCATAGATCTTTTTGTCTGTACGTAAACTCTCTTTGTTTAGTAGAGACCTGGAAGGAAGTGTTGAAAACTAATTCGTTTTTGTAGATGCAACACTATTGACAGTTCTGTTGGTAATGAAAGTACTGTATGCGTATCTCGGATTCTGTTTTCTTTAACATTCCGGATGGTATTGCTCTTGTTTTTCATGTGTTTTACTGAGTTGCCAGAAGCACTGAGATATAGAAAAGGTTACTTATGTGCAATATATATATATATATATATATATATATATATATATATATATATATATATATATATATATATATATATATATATATATATATATATATATATATATATATATATATATATATATATATATATATATATATATATATATATATATATATATATATATATATATATATATATATATATATATATATATATATAGATACTTTGCAATGTTAAAATAGCCGACTTGACCTTTGAGTCGATGGTGTGTCACTAACCTATCACCTAGAGCGCATGTTGTACCACAGGTGATAATGTTATTTCCAATATTGATCACATCTTCTATGCTTTTCCAGTTTTTTATCATTGCCTCCTCCTGTCTTGTTCTCTTTTCCTGTGGTATTGCTGCTCCATCCCAGATATTTCAACCATATTCACTTACTTCATAGCCATCTTGTGAATGCATACTCTCAGATCGTTTCATTGTTATTCAAAGACCAGCCCGATTTCTGTTCTATAAAACCCCTCCAGGATAAGCACCTTTACTCAGTTCTCCAAATAGCAACCATTTAAGCAGGGCTAATTTATGCAAAATGCACTATTTTGAGACCGGAATCGTCGGTCTGTTTTGCAGTTGTTACTTCAAAATAAGAAAGTTATAGCGAAGTGTACTGGCATATTTTTTCTGGCTTTATACATTATGTTCTTATGTTGCTTCTCTCGGTTACAGTTAAAACCGCATAAAAGTACAACAGCTGAAATTCGTCAGATTCCTAGAAACATAATGCGAAATTTTGATCTTGACTGGTTCAGCGAGGAAACTGGAAATTTTTTTCAAGAGAAGACAACTATTTATCAATGTATGCTACGCGGAACAAAGTTGTAATTATGAATTACTACCCAAAATTATCTATTCATATGACTTTTATAAGAACCTTTTTGGCTTAGGACAATAAAAGGGAGGTTCTTTTATGCTGGTTTTTACTGTACGTCATAAATGGTATTCAAACTTCATTGAAACTTGACCATATGTTTTTGCTTTTAACTGATATTGAATTGTTTTGTTTTCCATTATTGGAGTGGCTAACCTAGAAAGAAGGACGACTTTCATGTTTCAATAAATGTTGACTTTTAATGATTTTTCGTGTTGGTATACCTGCGACTAGGCTCTTGTCCTCGAGCATTTCCCGCATTTGGATCTCCCCTTTGAATTTAATATCTATGTAAGCTCCGAGTTCACTTACTCTCACCCTTCACTAATAATGTTGTAACGTTTAGATCCTAACTATAAAAGTTATGCCGTCCTAGTTTAAATCAATTTCTGACGTCGTAGTTTAAATCAAGTTCTGGCGAATGTGTCGAAAGAAAATAGTAACAACGAAGCATATTTAGTGAAAGAGGGATTTTTCTAGTTTTTATCGCCACACTTATTTTAAAGTATATCCTTTAATGTCAGAAGTTTATTTTTACATTTATTTGCAATGTTTTATGACCTCCAATGTCTTAATCAAGATCATGATGTATGAAGATTCTCTGGTCATGACTGTAAGAAGTGCACTACTTGACCCACTACCAGAGGTGAGAAAAGCAGCGGCTGATGCCTTTGATAAACTCCATGACACCATCGCACAAAAAGCATTGGATGGAATTTTACCCTTTGTTCTCCAGAAGCTAGTAAGTCTCTAGTTACAATTTTTATTTTGATAATGGTGATGTAGATCTCAAGTACATCGGCTCTATTTAATATTTCATAGCAATAAAAGTCTATGTTATGATGTTTTGTTGATTTTATCTCATATCTAGTTGAGCTCTTTACTCCTGCTAGTACAAACAGTTGCTATTTGAAATGTTCAATTCAAGGATGCTGTGTTTCTTATGTTGGTACTGGTTTTAATATGCACATAGAAATTCCTATTAGCAATACTGTCCCTTAGTACCTCTGTACCTTTGATCATGTGGGAGGAGTGACAGCCCCCAAAGAGGTTTCTCCTGCAGGCCCACCGGTGTAAGTGGATATGCCCTGGGGATTAACCAACTGTCACTGGGTAGATGGCACCCATCAGTCCTGTTAAGACAGGCCGTCTAGGAGAAGGAAAACTTTGATTTCAAACCAACCAGTACTGGGATGCAGCGCTACTGTAATGGCAATGGTGGAGGATATCATCCAAGATACAACAGCATCTGTCACAGTCCAAGTTAGATGGATATAGCCCTAGTTAGATGGGAACTGCTCTGAAGAAGGCAACGGCAAACCACTTCAGTACTATGCCAAGATAATTTCATGCACATGACAACTCAAATACATAAATCATCTGTGCTGTCAAATGGAGCCTTCGGGTTTGACAGTGTAGTAAGAGCTACTGGAGAAGAAGTACAGTTACAGCCCCTTATTGTTAGTAATGACGAAGATGAACCAAAGCCAACTGGACGTTCATATTCTGATTCATATTCTGATCCAAACAGGAAAGGAGAGTGTAACCTATGCTTGTGAAAACTACATACAATTGGAACTTGGAATGTTAGAAGCATGAACAATGGAAAGTTAGAAATAGTTAAAAATGAAATGGAAAGAAACAACTTAGATATACTTGGTATCAGTGAAATGAGATGGACTGACAGAGGTCATTTTAATTCAGCGAATCATACAATATACTTTTCAGGAAGTGATCGAAGAAGAAATGGAGTTGCATTTATAATCAACAAAAAATTATCAAAATACGTATTAGGATACAATCCAGTAAATGATAGAATTATAACAATAAAACTTCAAGGAAAACCCACAAACATTACAATTATACAAGTGTATGATTCCACACTTGACAGCAATGAAGATGTAAAAGAACAGTTTTATTCTGAGTTAGAAAATACCATTAGCAAAATATCTAAAAAAGACATATTAATTATCATGGGTGACTGGAACTCAAAAGTAGGAGACAAAAAGTTTCTAAATATAACAGGACAATATGGACTAGGGACAGAAATGATGCAGGTGACAAACTTCTTGAATTCTGCAGTGAAAATGAAATGTCAATAGCAAACACATTGTTTAAACAACCAAAAGGAAGACTTTACACATGGACATCTCCTGATCAAAGATACAGAAACCAGATAGACTACATCATTATACAAAACAGATGGAGAAGTATGATACATTTAGCTAAAAAATTACCTGGGGCCGATTGTGGATCAGATCATGAGTTACTTATTGCAAAAGTTAAAATAAAGCTAAGAAAAGCAAAGCAAATAAAAACAGATATAAGATATGATTTAAGTAACATTAGCGAAAACTACACAGTTGCAGTTTCTAATAGGTTTGAAATTCTGGAAAACGAGAATATATCAGAGAAAGCTCCAAAAGAATTATGGGAAGACATTACAGAGACCATATTGTCAGAAGCAGGAAATCGTATTCCAAAGAAAAAGATAGTGAAAGGAAGTAAATGGTTATCTGAGGAAACAATTAAAACTGCTGAGAAGAGAAAACTGGCTAAATGTAATAAAAAGTGGGATGAAGTCAAAACATTAAATGCAGAATTCCAACGACAAGCAAGGAAAGACAAGGAATCATTCATCATTAAGGAGTGTGAAAAAGTAGAAGATAATATGAAAAAAGGAAAAGCAGAAGAAGTATACAAAACCATCAAAAATTTTACAAGACAATTCAGTCCAAAAGTAGGAGTAATCAAAGATGAACAAGGAAATAATCTCACTGAGGAAAGAGACATAAAAAACAGGTGGAAAGAATATGTAGAAAATCTTTATAAGAAGAACAACCAAATAAAAGATAATTTCATAAAGTCACTCACACTGGAAAATGAGCCCAATATTTTAGAAGAGGAAGTAAGGCTAGCACTAAAGAAATTAGCAAACAATAAATCACCCGGGGTAGACAATATTCCAATAGAGCTTGTTAAAACAGCTGGAGAGAATGGAATTAAAATAATCACTACACTTTGCAGGAAAATATGGGATACTGGCGAGTGGCCTACTGACTGGAAGAAATCAATATATATCCCGCTGCCAAAGAAAGGAGACACACGCATATGTTCAAACAATCGTACCATCGCATTAATCTCACATACTAGTAAAACACTACTAAAGATTTTTCAAAAAAGAATTGAACCATACATGGAAAGAGAAATAGCTAATGAGCAAGCAGGGTTTAGAAAAGGAAGAGGCACTAGGGATCATATTAACAATATCAGATGGATACAAGAAAAATGTCATGAATTTGGACAACCTTTATACCTATGTTTCATAGATTATAGCAAAGCATTTGACTGTGTCGATCATGAAAAGCTATGGCTAGCACTACGGGAAATTGGAATTCCAGAACTTTTAATTAATATATTGTGCAGTTTGTATAACAGACAAGAGGCTACTGTAAGAACAGAAAAGGGTAGCACAGAATGGTTTAATATTGGCAAAGGAGTAAGGCAGGGGTGCATCTTATCACCATACTTGTTTAATATGTACACTGAGATAATCATGCGAAAAGCACTTGACAGTGCAGAAACAGGGATCAAAATTGGAGGACAAGTAATTGGCAATATGCGATATGCTGATGACACCACATTGGTGGAAGACACTGAACATGGGATGAAAAATCTAATAAAAAGAGTAAAAGATGAAAATGAGAAGGCTGGACTATATCTAAACATAAAAAAGACCAAGCTTATGACAACAGATAGTATAACAGAATTCAAAATTGATGATGAATATATAGAAATCGTGGAAGGTTTCATATTCTTAGGCAGCCAAATATCAAGAAGTGGAGGCAGCAATAGTGAAATAAGAAGGAGGATAGGATTGACCCGAACAACAATGAAAAAGTTAGCACATGTGATAAAGAACAATGATTTAACTCTGAAGACAAAAATTAGACTAGTAAACACAATATGTTTTGTTTTTTTGTATGGATGTGAGAGCTGGACTATAAGAAAAAAAGAAAGAAAAAAGATAGATGCTTTAGAGCTCTGGTGTTGGAGAAAACTATTAAAAATTTCATGGATAGATAAAATTACCAATGCAAATGTATTAGCACAAATCCAACCAGTCATATCACTTGAAGGACAAATAAACAAACAAAAGCTTAGCTATATTTGGCACATTATGGGAAGCAAAGATAGTTTGGAAAAGAGTATACTAGTAGGAAAATGTGAAGGAAAAAGGAAAAGAGGGAGGCAAAGGATGAGGTGGCTTGACAATTTGAAGGAAGTAACTGGTAAAGATTTGATAGATTTGAAAGAACTGGTACAAGATAGACGCAAGTGGAGAAGTTTCGTGCAAGAAATCACCAGGAATCGAAAACGACTCGACGAAACATGATGATGATGACCTTTGATCATAGAATGACATCAGTTTCAATTAAGGTTGCGGTAGTAAAACTTTAATCTAACTTTTCTGATTGATTTCCTCTCTTTTTGAAATCAGTCATGAAAAGTATTTATATTTTCATCTATCGCTGCCATAGCTATCTCTGAAAAACTAGCTCTGATAAATTTGCGCTGCGTTTGTACACTTTTAGCTTCTTTTAGTCTGTTGTCCGTCATGGCTATTCCTATACAAATTGTCCTGCTTTCTGTAGCAAATCCTCATTCATAAACTGTTCTTCGTTTGAAGATGGCGATGTAGAATATTGTACAGGGAGCCCGTGAAAATCATTTGAGACAAGTAGAATCTTTGAAATGCTGGATGGCAATCTCTAGAATGAAGGGAAAAAATATTTTTAGGATACTTACTGTAGTACTCATTATTTTTACTGAATCCCTGGCTCCATCTTTCAAGCTTTTCATCATACTTCTAAAATATTTGTGGTACCCACTCTGTTGATGCTGAATATTCATGTAATTGCTTTTGATTTTATTCAAAGTTTATTGTCCCTGCGAGCTTTTTTGGTTCGCATTTTTTCAGCTGTATTCGATCTTGTGCAGCACTTTCTTAGTATATAAGTCTGATAGCAAGTGAACCAGCCAAATTCTTTTTTGGTTGATTACTTTAACTATAAGTTAAATCCTGTTAGAATACTTTTCAGTTCGTCATAGGTTGTAAGTTAGATTTATGTGATAATGAATTTCTCATATATTTCATGATATCTGAAAAGTTCCAGAGTATTTACTAGCTGTCATTCTTTGGACTTTGCTCTGAGTGCTGATTAAGTACTGGCTGCGTGTCTTCATTAATGAATTGCATTATCTTTTGGGCTTTCTTGTTTATGCTCTGGTGTTAGCACTATGGGAGCCTTCAATGTATTTTTTAACCAATTTTTTTTAGAATGATAGTGATTATGCAGATCGAGCATTGGATGGCTTAAAGAATGTGATGACAGTTAAGAGTAGAGTTGTTCTCCCATTTCTTGTTCCAAAAGTAAGTATGAATTTAGCACTCTTCCATTCCAGACTTGTACATTTTGCTGGACGCATTTTGGAGTTTATGTCTCGACTCAATGACATTTTTAAACTCGTTGTTTTCATCTTACTTTTCATTGCCCATCGCGATTTTCTAGCAATAACTGATCATTCTGTCGTGCCTGTGCTTATTTTGTACATCCAATGCCTACAAGTCATCTAGTAGGAAATTTTCTAGTGGAGGAGCAAGTACACTGGCTGGACTATTTAGATGTTTTACTTCTCAAATGGCAGATGGAGTATTTGGAGATTATAGACTTGATTTCTAGTGCTCTGAAATGCGAAATACGCAGAAAATGTCAAACGTGGCTAAGAATCACTCCCTGGTGATGAATTCGGGCTCATTCGATTTGCAGTGTCTTGAACAATTAGAGTTATTCTGAGCAGTAAAGCCGAATTTTAAGGGAGTTGAATTGTCATTTCAGCTGCAAGATGATGGATGAGGCACAACATTTATTGCTAGGCAGTTGATTTTTCTAGCCAAATAAATAAATTGTAGAGAAGTCATAAACATCTTTCATTGACGATAGACGGGATCTTGTTGCTGGTATCAATGATGTACTCGTAGCTTATAAATATTCTGACGTTTCAGATATCAATTTGTTGCGACTTCTTCTGTATGGAAGCAAACATTTTTGCCCTCTGATGCTAACATGTGTCGTAAAATTGTCGTAATATTCTAGTTTGAAAATAGATGAACGCAGTTAAACCTGAATAAGGCTTTAATCAAAACATCCTCGCTAGATACTCAAAATCAATAAAACGCTCTAATGCGCTAATACCCTAAACTAAAACATAATACGTTCTTTGTTAATGCTAACTCAATCAATTCTTTGGTTTCTAAAGAAAGTGTCAAAATCATAGAATACAAAACACACTAGGATGATCAACAACAACAGATTAGTTTCACCACATTCTCCCCCACTGGAGAAAGTCACTCATCAACTTGAATACCGTATCTCAGGCTTCTTGCGCAATCGAGTAGACCGGCGAGGTTCCTGAACAGATTCTGCGATATTGTCATCATCATTCTCAATTATTGGTGTGGAAATGTTATCAGTATCTGATTGTCCGGCCTCAGCTACATTGTCTTCATGATGTCTAACTGTTGCATCCTCTGCATTCAAAGTATCTCTTGGGCAAGGTGCAAGGTCTGTGAGAGAAACTGTTGATTCTCGGTCATCTTTGTAGCGAATGTGGGCATACGTTGGATTAGCATGAGTCAGCTCTACTTCTTCTACTAGATCATCATTTTTACTAGAACGCACAAACTTCCTCAGAAGGACTGGACCTGGTGATAACCATGAGGGTAGAGATACTCCTTGACTGGATTTCCTTGAAAAGTTGAAGAATCTGTCATGTGGAGTTGTATTTGTTGCCATCGATAGTAAAGATCGAATTGAATGAAGTGCATCAGGTAAAACCCTCTCCCATTGCTCAACAGGTAGCTTAACAGAGGCCAAAGCAAGCCTTACTGATTTCCACACAATACCATTGTATCTTTCTACTTGTGAGTTGCCGATGGGATGATAGGGAGTGCTACGGCTGCTAGCAATACCTCTGCTTCTTAAAAAGCTGATGAGTTCTTCAGACATGAAAGAAGAACCTCGATCGGAGTGAATGAATTCAGGCATCCCACAAAGGGAAAATATCAC
This sequence comes from Mastigias papua, assembly GCA_964019165.1. Classification (NCBI taxonomy): domain Eukaryota; kingdom Metazoa; phylum Cnidaria; class Scyphozoa; order Rhizostomeae; family Mastigiidae; genus Mastigias; species Mastigias papua. Next base: position 7,699,597 of record OZ025274.1, on the reverse strand, counting down.
TTCCAAGCATTTAATAACTGTTTCAGAAGCAACATTAGGGCAAGGAATAGCAAAAGGAAACCGAGAATACTTATCGACCACTGTGAGGAAGAACTTGTTCCTTGATGAAGAAGGTAGGGGTCCCTTAAAGTCAATACTTAATCGCTCCATGGGACGCGTTGCTTTTACTAACTTACTGTTCTGGCTCTGATAAAACTTGGGCTTGAGCTCAGCACAAATCCGACAATTTGAGCATATATCACGCACATCCTGTGTTGAAAATGGAAGGTTCTTAGCTTTCACAATATGAAGAAGACGGATGACACCTGGATGGCATAGCTGAGAATGGATTTCCTCTAGACTCGTCGAAACTGCTGCACAATGAGCACGCGGGAATGAATCCGGAACGACATTATCCTTTCCTTCCCGGTACTGGATAGTATAACTGAATTCTGCAAGTTCTAGACGCCAAGACTGAATTTTGCTATTCTTGACCTTAGAACGTTTTCTGTTATTAAACATGAAGGAAACAGATTTTTGATCTGTTATCAGGATGAAAGGCTGACGAGATAGTAAATGATTCCACTTCTTAACAGCTTCGATTATGGCTAGGGCTTCTTTCTCTACGGCTGGGTAACGACGTTCAGTAGCGTAAAGCGTTTTAGACATAAATGCCACAGGTCTCCCATTTTGGTTTAGAGAAGCAGAAATTGCAACATCCGATGCGTCGCATTCAACTATAAAAGGTATATCCTCATCAATTGGAGACAAGGCGACACATGCAAGTTCGTCCTTCAAAGCATTGAATGATGCAAGAGCTTCTTTGTCAAGAGGGAAAGATGTAGTGTCTGCCAAAGGGCGAATCTTGTCTGAGAATTGTGGGATCCACTTGGCATAGTATGCGAACATCCCCAAAGCCCTACGTAATGAAGGAACATTTGAAGGTGGTGGGTAATCCTGCAAAGGTTGCAATCTCTCAGGGTCTGGTTTGATGCTCTGGTGACTAAGTCGATATCCAAGTATATCGATAATGGGAACTGAATAAACACTTTTCGATTCATTGAGGGTTATGTTCCTTCGTTTGATCATCTCGAGGAAGGCAGCGAAATTCTTGTCATGATCAGCTTGATTGACGCCGGCTACTGTGACATTGTCCAAGTAAGGGAAAGTATTCTTTAGACCCTCTTCAGTAACTAAATTGTCTATGATTCTCTGAAAAGATGGTACTCCATTTGTGACTCCGAACGGCAATACAACAAATTCATACAAGTCACCAAGTGCTTCAAATGCAGTGAACTTTGTCTCAGACTCTCGAAGAGGTATTTGATGATATGCACTCTTTAGATCAAAAGTCGAAAACACTTTGTATTGGGATAGCTTATTGGCCATATCTTCAATACGTGGCAATGGATATGCGTCCAACTCTGTAAATAGATTTATAGTCTGAGAATAGTCAATGCACATTCTCTTCTTATGGCGTTGAAGCTCATCACGTGCAATCATGACCTGTGCTCGCCATGGTGAATCACTTCTCTTTATCAAGCCTTTTGCTAGTAATGATGAGATCTGATCTCGAATGAAAGCTCGATCATCCTTATTAAAGAATCTCGATTTCGTGGCCACAGGTTTTACATCATTTGAAACACTTTTAAACAAAGTGGGCGGGTCAACAGCGGCTACATTGGCGTCAGTGATCTGTTGAGATAGAGGTTGCTTTGTATTGACAGTAGATACAACTTTGGGGGTACTGCTTGTGACGACTAAGTCCTCTTTATTTCCTCCATAATGAAACGTAAGATTTTTGTGCCGTTTCTGAAATTCATACCCGAGGATAATATCACTGCAAAGGTTGGGTAGAATATCTAGTCTGACATCGTCATATCTCTTTCCTTTCAACTCTATAACTACATTACACTTTCCAATTATTGGAGACTCCATGGATGTCTGCGCCATTGTTACCTTCCTGCTTGACGGCTGAGCTGGTATTTGCAACTTATTGAAAGCATCTTCACTTATATAGTTATCTGAACTGCAAGAATCAATTAAAGCGGTCATGCTAACTTTATCATTTATTTTGACTGAAATCGAAGCATGCTTTGGATCAGAGGGGCATGCGGCTGTAATTGTACAGAGTGAAGGCTTATAGATGGCATTAACAGTGGCAGCTTTCTTTGTAGATTGACATACTTTGGCAAAATGACCTTTCTTTGAACAGTTGTGGCAAACAGCGTCACGGGCAGGGCAAGAAGCACGGTTAGCATGAAGGAAGCCTCCACAAAAGTAGCAGGACCTTTTTGCGGGGGTTTGTTTGCGCACGGCAGCCAATGATTCTTGATCTGGATTAGTATGTAGAATCGACTGATCACTGATAGATGCAGCAACAACATTGCTGGGTATTTGTCGAGGGCTTTGTTGAATATATAATTCAGAGTTCTTCTGAGCAGTATGAAGAGTGCGTGCTATTTCATAAGCTCTGTCCAACGATAACTCTGAATTTTCCAAAAGCCTCTGCCGAATATAGTTAGATGTAAGCCCATTGATGAAAGAGTCCCTTATCATCTCAGATCTGTAAGTTTCTGAAGTAACTGTAGTGAAACCACAATGCTTGCTTAATTTCTTCAGTTCCTCCAAAAACTCATCAAGAGATTCACCAGGCTGTTGTTTTCTTGTGGCATGATCGTGGCGAGCATAAATTTTGTTTGGCGTTTTCACAAAGAGCCTTTCAAGTGTCTCAATAACAGCATCATAGGCTGTGCAATCCTCAACATAATCAAAAACTTCGGCAGAAATGAAGTTAACAATGGAACGAAAACGATCAGGAGCTGTCTCTCCACACTCCTCGATAAAATTGTCAAACGTCCTTTTCCAATGCTTCCATTGTTTCGCAGCATCTTAAGAATTAGGATCAAGGTCTAGTCGTATTGGCTTCAACGCCTTGCTCATCGGCAATAGGATGTTTTTGATTAAATTGTCGTAAAATTGTCGTAATATTCTAGTTTGAAAATAGATGAACGCAGTTAAACCTGAATAAGGCTTTAATCAAAACATCCTCGCTAGATACTCAAAATCAATAAAACGCTCTAATGCGCTAATACCCTAAACTAAAACATAATACGTTCTTTGTTAATGCTAACTCAATCAATTCTTTGGTTTCTAAAGAAAGTGTCAAAATCATAGAATACAAAACACACTAGGATGATCAACAACAACAGATTAGTTTCACCACAACATGTTAGCAAGTTAGAATTGAATTTAACCATTCCGTACATTTCTGAAACAAACCGCTTTTGTTAAAGGGTTATTGCCAGTTTCTAAAAGTAGTGCACCCAATTCTCTTCAATATATCTCTTTTGGTTAGGCATTTTTTTCTTGTTTTTGGTTTTTTGTTTCATTTATTGATATCAATTTTTCATCCGTGTTATGAGCTGGGGTAGCTTGCAGCAAAATGATAGTCATGGTTTACTATTCATTCATTTCTCATGAAAAAGTAGTACCATGTTGCCACTGTTTTAAACCTGTGACTTTAATCACCACTGGCAATTGTTTGGTTGCAAAGTACCTTAACTTAGTTTACCTGTTCTTTTATTCATTATTTCTATGTTGTGATCCCCGGGTAGACATGTTTTATACTTAGTATCGTTTCTGTAGTAGTGTAGTGCCAAGTGTATATACAGCACATTAGTAATTATATATTGTAGATTTTTAATTGAATAGAAATATCTCATACAAGGTCTTTCAAGCATGTAGCGTATGCCCCAGGTACAGTTTTCAGTCTTAGCCTGCAACTCTGGCACAAGAAGTATTTTATCTCTGCTTCTGGATGCCCATTGTACGAATTAGAGCAAGATGCAGGGTCACACACACAGTAAAGAATCTTATCCAAAATCGAAACTGTGCATGGCAACAAGATAAGGTACAGCTTAAGGCCCATTTAAAATCGAAAATGAACGTACTGTAACAGAAATTAGTCCGCTGAATTTATCAAATAGTCGTTTACAGAGAAGTCTTAACTTAAGTGACGACATAGTGAGCCGACATAGTGAAGCAAACTGTAGAGGATGAAGCACGGTTACATACTTAAAATTCGAAATTCAATATACAAGAGAACACTCACAAAATCAATTTTGAAGCCGATATGGCGGTACTGCGAGGTGAATAAGAACCAACAGTTTTGACAGCTGAAGAAATAGTTTTCGGAGCTGCGAAACTCAATGTTCAAGACCAGCTCGAGTCAATCGCATCAAACAGCAGACAAATGAGTGCAGAATTCGTAAACTCGTGCACCTCAAAAGAAATGAGGTTGCAGAGTAAAAGCAAACCAATTTCAAGCATTTCAGCTGAGATTCCTCAATTGCCGCATCCATTGCTGCCTCAGTTTGGTGACCAATTTACACCACAAAGACCTTCCCATGCCCTAATCTTGATCTGAAACCTCATGTAAGACTGCCACCTGTAACATAGCAACAACAAGACTGGCAATATTTGTCCAATCCACCTAGGTTACAGAGGGGTACATCAATTCCAATTCGCCACTCTACCTTCACCCTAGCCTTTGATATACCAGTTTACAGTAATGCACAAAATCAGCCACAGCTTTATAACCTACAACTTTTCAGCGTCAGTTCCGGCAGTCCACTGTTCTAGTCAACAGTATGCTAGCACACATTGATGAACATAGGCTGCCTATGATACCCTCCGCTCAAGCCCCACAAATTCAACCACCTGATCCATATTCATCACTCACAAAGCACTTTATGAGGAAAGAGCTCATATCAACCGACTTATTAAAGTTTGATGACAACCCAGCAAATCTCAGAGCCTGGAAAGCATCGTTTAAGATATTGAAGATCTTGAACTCAGTACAGTGCAAGAACTTAATTTTTTGATGAAATAGCATGGAGAAAAATCGCAGTCACTAATAGAACACTTCACATTGACAGCCCAGTGGAAGGCTTGCGAGTAGTATGGCAAACCTTAGAGAAGAAATTCGGGACTGCTGAAGTGATAGAAGACAACCTTATGATAAAGTTAGGTAGATTTCCAATGTTCAACATTAGATCCAAATCTCTAAGGATCGAGATATGTTGCAATAGCTGTCATATCTGTTATTAGAAGTCAACATTGCAAAGGATACAGGGATTTATACTGTACTGGCTGTACTTCACTCTGCAAAAGGTTTATGACATTTAGTGGAAAAGCTGCCATACTCACTTCAAAAGCGATAGATGCAAGTAGCAACGCCTGCAGAAGAGAAAGCAATGCCATTTTCCTACCATTTGACTTCTTTTTGGATTTCGTTGAAAACGAGGCAGATTTGAGAAATGACGTCAGTTTGATAACTTCATTACAAAACTTAGAGAAACCTCCTTCTGCAAGATCTTACTACAGAATTGTTGGCAGTGCTAACTAGGTTGCAACCTCGTCCTGCTCCACAACGAAGGCAGAGATCGATTTATCATGAACTTGTGTAATCTATAACAGAAATTATGCCCTCAGAGGTGGCAAAGCATTACAAAAGAAATGAATGAGTGAAAAAAGGCGCATTCTCCTACAGAACAAGATCTGTTTCAAATGCTGCTTCTCTAGTTTACACCAGGCTAGAGACTGTACTGTATCTGTCAGGTGCACAATCTGTAACAATGAAAGGTATCTTGCAGCTATGCACATTAGTCAACCAGTGATATCTGCTACCCAGCAAAATGATGGTGGGGAGGACACATGAAGCAAGAGTGAGGGCTCTTCGATCAGATCAAGTACTATGACCATCCCAGAGAACTACTCTGCGATTCTTGTTCCACAGATTGCACAAGCCTATGCACTCACACCTATAGTTGACCTAGTGGATCCAGTTGATCCTAGTGTTCCAATAGCCTTGCTGATTGGAAGAGACAGGGGATGTACCAGTTGCACAACATCTTGACCTCGGCTGGTTAATCTTTCGAGAGAGTTGCTTAGAGTCTGTAGACTGATTACATGGATGATCTTTTCAACTATATCAAGCTGAATTGTTGACCTCGTTGACATAGGCTTCCTCCGTTAGACTTTGAACTTCTATGATAGAAACGTGTCCCTCTATTCTATATAGTCTCTATTGGTTCTTGTTTCTGGGACTCAGCGGTCACAAACTCCAGGAGTATGTCATTTGTGGTAGCTGGCTACTCGCACGGTTTTGACCTGGCGTATGTTTCATTTGCTGTGATATTGGTCACCGTACGTATTATACAGTTATACACGCAGGCTATATGGCTACAAGGACACTGGATTTCTAACCAGCATTTACAGGAAACCAACCCAAAAGCATGAAAAATTAACCTTATCTAAACTTTAGTTCATAGGCACTTATGATTTGCTCTAAAACCAAATTAGACTTAAAAACCAAATTACTAGTGCCATCACATCCTGTTTCTATGCTGTGCACCCTTGTGCAGTTTACAATACTAAGGTCATGATGCCATCTGCTAAAAAACATAGCGTTCCTACCAACTCATATTCGTAGTCACTTACCATTCATTGGAAAACATGGCCTGTTTCAGGTCGGAGGCAGTTGTGAGAGGCAAGAAGTACCCTACCATCAGAGACACCCAGTTATTCTGCCACAACAGTCTCACATTGCACACATTGCACCTCTTCACTATCATAAAGAGACAAAACACCAAGGGCGAAAATTGACTGAAGGTGCCATTCGCAGTCTCTGATTCTGGATACCAGATAGCAAAGACTAGTATCCACTATACTAAGCAAATGCGCAACCTGCAGGATATTCAGAAGAGCAACTGCCACACAAGTGATGAGTAATTTACCAGCAGCCGGTGTCATACCTTGCCCACCATTTACAAGCTTCTGGCTTAGACGTTTTCGAACTGTGGGAGATCTCAACTAGAAGGATCAGAGGAGGGTCTTTCAACAGTATAAGGTGGTCAGTCATGTTAACATGCTTATACACCAGAGCTGTGCACATTGACATCCTCGAAACAATGTCTACTTCTGACATGATCAACACTCTACATACATTTCTTGCATTCAGAGGGCCAGATAAAATCATTCAATCTGACTTGGGCACCAACTTCGTAGGAGCAATAGTAGAGCTCAAATTGATTTTTGACATTGAAGATATGAGTGTGTGTGTGTGTGTGTGTGTGTGTGTGTGTGTGTGTGTGTGTGTGTGTGTGTGTGTGTGTGTGTGTGTGTGTGTGTGTGTGTGTGTGTGTGTGTGTGTGTGTGTGTGTGTGTGTGTGTGTGTGTGTGTGTGTGTGTGTGTGTGCGCATGTATACCTGCGTGCGTGCATACATGCGTGCCTGCGTGCGTGGGTGTGTGTGCTTGGGTCAGTGTGAGTAGGTCAGTGTGTATGTGTCGGTGTATAATGTATAGACATTTGTATATGGATATATTATCATATACGGTATTTTTGTTGGTTCGATCGTGAAAGTTTTTGCAGTTACAAGAATAGTCTTGAGCATTGAATGTTCGTACCAGAATTATGAATACTAGAGAGAAAAGATTCGTGCATAATTTCAAATGTAGCTATTTGCAAATATTCTCATAATGATAGTGAGGATGAATACAAGGACATCCATGCGTCCATACCGCATGTTTCCCTTGGTCTTTCTTCACTGTTGTTTACAGAGTTTTAACCTATTTACATGATGTGGTTATTGCTCTGGCATTTCCTTTGTTCGCATCTTCCTTTTTTAATTTCTAGTCTATGTAAGTTCCTAGTTCACTTATTATCACTCTCTACTAATGATGGCTGTTGTCTGAATCCATGCGTCTATGTCATTAATGAACTGGTTATATCGTCTTAATGTATGTCTTGAAAGTTTAGCTTTATGCTTACGAAAGGGCAGAAAATGGAAATTTCTAAGCAATTCTAAATACAAATAACTGTCTTAAGAGTTTTCAATCTTATCGGCAAATTTATTCTCAAGCTGTTTTTCTACAACCTAATCCATCACGAATACAATTATTTATACTCAGGTTTGATCATTTGCGTTCCCTTTTTGATATACTTGCTGCTATTACATTTTTGGTACAGCTTTTTCCAGTATGACTCTTTTCTGTTGATTTTGAAACAACATTGATTATAGCTAGTTTTGCGCAATCTATTATTCCATAACTGCAAAGATTTCCCTGGCATATACATTGCTATTGTCTTAATTTGATCTTCTACTTTACTTGCTTCTCACTCGCTAGGGCTTTCTTCGAGATGTAGGCCTTGATGTCGATTTATGTATCACTTTTCAATAGACATCTAAAAGTTTGGTAGTAATTCCCAGATCAAGGCTGGGAATATAGCGTGGGTATTTGGTCCAAAATTGCAACTTTTGACCCTTTTTTGCATACCTTTTTGTTTCTTCTCTTTTAGCACAGCATCTTGCATATTAAAATGATTAATGAACGGCATTAAAAGGACTAGGTTCATTTTGAGTAGAACGTTATTATAACTTCAATATATCACTAACCCTCTTCCCATATAATAAGATCTAGCATTATTTTGGTCTGTTGTTTATGGGTGTTGACTTCTATGATGAAGGATATAGTTAGAAATGCAAGAAACAGAGCCCCCCGCTTACTTCTTGTGACTGCATATGTTGGTTTTGGACCCTTGAGTTTCCTCCCCCACCTGTATAGGCTTGTCGCCTTTCAGACTTAAGTAAATGTTAATTGTTCTCCTAGCATGAGGGAGTGCTCTCCCATTCTGAGTTTGGATGACAAGAACCTGCGCTATCAACCTCTATTTCTTCTATTTTCAGCTTACCAAACCTCCGGTCAGCATACGTGCGCTGGCAATCTTGTCGACAGTGGCAGGTGATGCACTTACTCGCCATCTTGGTAAAATAATTCCAGCTATGTTGCACGCAGTTGATAAGAGCGAAAGTGAGACCGCTGAGGAACAGGTAGGCCTTCTATCTGTTTTAGAACCGTACAATATTCTTTGCTACAGATTTATTTCTGATTTAAATATTTTTATATTGTACGTACTTACTATGCTATGGAATACAGTCACTAGTATTTACACGGATTTTATACAGAAGGATACTTTTCTTCACGGAGAACGAAAGACTGACTGGTAAAAATCCGAGAAGGAAAAGGAACCATGAAAGGTATAGTCATACTGAAAACGCTAGCTGAAATGCAACTTGTGCGAGAACAGGAAGACTATATTGCTTATTTGTCGATTTTTCTAAACCTTTTCACTCAGTAGGTCACAGTTATTTGGCCTACCTATTGATTAAATTGGGGTCTCATGGAATGATTGTCAAAATTTTTGAGACGAAAATTATGCCAGCATGTATCCTTCTGTCAAAAGCACGATGCCAAGGGCTATCACTTGAAGCTACCTTCAATGGCACAAGAGAACTACCTCAATATTGTGCTATGGGGCAGAAATATTGGGACATGACTGGAGAAAGTGCAGAGAGTGCAAAGAACCAATTGAAAGGTTCACGTCAATTTTTGAAGATTTGTGTTAGGAGTAAGTAAATGTTCTATCCCAGGCGCTGTTTTAGGTGAATTTTAGAGATCTCCATTGATATGTACCGCCTTTCTTTGCAACTTTTTCTCTTTCAATTTTCTGTAGTTTTTGAACGTTTCGAATTCTCTTCAGTGTTAAGCGAATACATATTATACATTTGATATCATTTTAAAGCAATATGTATAGTACTATGCGTATGTATTGGAGAGCCATTCAGTTTGTTGAAAGAGGAAGGATAACGGCAACACGAATGCATCAGAGTTATAGTCCAAGTTCAAACTGTTCAATCTGTTTCCTTAAAATTGTTCGCAAGACCTATGTTTATCAATAGAAGAGATCTATTGTTAGCAGTTGTAGTTTCAATCGGTAGGTTTACCATGTGTAGATATTCCCATGCCAATGTTTCTCATGTTATGGTGCTTTGCAAAGAATTTTGGGTTAATTTTTTTCGTAGAATTCATTTTTTGCTGACTTCTTGCTCATACTTTGCAGGCCATTGAAGGAACAAAAGCTTTGATTCTTTCAATTGAAGATGAAGGTGGCATAACAACTATTGTTGATCAGTTTATTCAAAATGCGAGTCATATGTCTCCAGGAATTCGCAAGGTAGTTCTAATTTAACAGAACTGACCATTAACTCGCTCCATAATAATTCTTTCATTTTGGATGCAAAAAGTGATTCTCCAGTTTTTTTCTGTTTTCGCCTTTACTCTAAATTTTCTTTCAACAATTCAAGTTTTCACTATATTTGGTAGATTTTTTTTTAATAATATGGCATTCTCATTAAACTTTCAAACTTTTTCAGGCTACGGCAATCATGATAAAAACGTTTTGTTCTGGCACTAAAGTGGACTACAGCAACTTTATCCAGCAATTGCTCCAAGTTATACTAAAGCTAATGAATGATACAGATGAAGCTGTTTACACAGAAGCTTGGGGGGCACTCGATTCACTTCTCAAGGTAATACTATCACACTGGTTCAAATTTATTGTACAGTGAATGTTTGCCCCCTATGTTATTACAATGCGGTTGTTGGTATCATTGGCGTGTTTTTCTGGATGCATGTACGTTCATATTTCTTGCAAGACAGCCCTTAAAGCTTGATATGAGAAAAAGAGGTCTCCACAGATATGCAAGGGGTAGACATTTGTGATCTCATAATTCTTGTGCGTGCGGTAATTTGAGACAGCACATGCTTGTTTTTTGAAAAATGCCTATATAAAATTAATGTCCAAACACCAAGTACCACCAATGCCTTAACTAAAATGCAGAAAAGTGGAGTATTTCGTAGGGAACTGAATTAGGTGATAGAGCTGCAACAACTGGTAGATATCCCAGGCGTAGATTATCATCTAATAAATAATTATTTATTACAGAACATATATAGTAAGACTAAGATAATCTGGTCAGTTTCTTGTGAAAATATAATACATGTCGCTCTACGTACACACTGTGTATGTGGTACCCAAGCCTGTCTCCAGCTTGCACAGTTGATAGCTGCCATCTGATCGTGCATGTTATGTTCCAAGAGGATGTACAAAAGTAAGAAACACTTATATGACAAGACCTGATTGAATGGTCAAGAAAGTGTTGAGTGGGAGATTAAAGTAGGCATGAAAAATTTTTCGTAAGCAATACTATTGAGACATTTCTTGCTAATGTCGCTAGTTCGAATGAAAGTGGATCAGCCCTGACACCTAGTTTAATAGAAAAGATGGAAGCAGCAGTGATGACAATGCATGTAGTTTGCCTATATGATCATTACATTAACAATATGTTGTTGTTGTTGTTTACTTTATTTTGAGTAGGCTGTTATATCTAGCATTTTCAGCTAATTTAGGCCTACTGTGTATGCCGCATCCAGGCATGGGACCACTAGTTTAACGTCCCTTCCGAAGGACGGCAGAGCGAGTTGCTTTGGACGTTTTTATGGAAAGTCGCCCGTCCAGTTGTTGGCCTAACACAGCCAAGCTTAACTTCAGCTAGCTACCTGGAAGCCAGCTGAACCGCTTGGTCACTCACCCTACACCCATGTATGAAGAGAAAAACAGAGAATACAAAATTGTAGGCAGTTTGCTAAATTCTATAGGATTTATCTCTTCAGTAGATTCAATCAATATAGGATCATTTGTATATATGTATTTATGTATATATGTATGTATGTTTATGTATTTGTTTTTCTTCAGAGACTTGACCCAGCAGAACAAATGCAGCACATTGGACATCTACGGAAAGCAATACAGTATGCAGCACAGGATGCACGTGAAGGAAAATTGCCTGGATTCTGCATAGTTGGGAAGGTATATATTGCAATTTTGCTACTTTTCATATTTTACTCTCTCTATCTTTTAATTTCCACTATTTGAGCTATCTGATATACGAACTTTAATTAATGACATCCGGTATAGACCATTATTGTGATGACTTTCAAGATTTCCAACTTTTGCAGTGCAGAGAAATGCAAGGGAAAATGAACTGCAGAATTCGCTGTTGATTGCATAGGATCTCGATCATTTCATCTTTGTTGACACCTACAGTAGTTGTAGTTTGAGGATAATTGCATTATGTCTGATATCAGCATTATTCGGTTTCCTGCGACAGACTATTGTATGATTTTTAAGGATAGTTTATTTTTATCGGATATTTTTCATTCAATCTAATTGAACTACGGGAGAGAAATCAGAGTTTTTTTGTGAAATATTTCCAACGTTAGTAATATTGTTACATATGTTAGTAATATTGTTACATATGTTTTCTACGTAATTATTTCTAAAGTTTAATGTTGTATTGATTTTGACTATAGTCTTGATATATAATTAGACATTGAAAATATTTCATTTATTTCATGCAACTTCTGAAGGACATGGGGCACCAGCATAAACTAGTAGACTTCTCTTTTTTTAATTTCATAACTTTCCATTATTTTGGTATTTGATTCTACATCAATTCAAAAGATAATGACTATTGCTTTCTCGCACTTTTGTTACAAGTAATATGTGTATGGAATCTACATATTATATCTTTTTTCACTTATGCTTTTTCATTCTACTGTTTTCTTTCATTATTTTTGTTCACGATCAAATAGCTATCTCCTGTATTGTCTTGCATACTTATTGATAGTGTTTTATCCAAGCTGATTTCATGTGAATGTATTTGGTTTGAATGAGTAACAATATCAATTTCATATAGTAGATCAAGTAGGACATGATTTTTTTATACAGTAAAGGCATCACTTACATGTTGCTTGCCTTATTCTATAGGGAATCAATGCCATATATCCTGTATACAAAGAGGGGATTTTAAATGGCGGTCCAGATTTGAAGGAGCAGAGTGCAAAACTTTTGGGAGAAGTTGTTTCTTTGACGACACCGGAAGCTTTAAAGCCAGCTCTGAACAACGTTACAGGGCCTCTTATTCGTGTATTTGGTGATCGCTTCAACCTTAATGTAAAAGTGGCCATTTTGGATGCTCTGTCACTGTTATTATCAAAGGTATCTTATGCTTTATCTATACAGGTAGACATATTTATTGACAGCTCTAATGGCACTTTAGTTGTAATGTTGTTTAATGCTACGGGTGATTCTGAGTCTGCAAGGAAACGGTGTATTATGATATTATTCCGTACTCGTATTTTCACTGGTGTGCTGAAAGTGCTCGTCACTGATTGCAGAATTGAGTTAAAAAAAGACTATGGAGCACGCTGAATAATTGCTTTTAACTAAATAGTAAGCCATATATCGCTTTCTGTGGCAAACACCATTAGAAGGAATAAAGCAATATTGTTTTTAGCGCGCCCCTTCTTTCATAATCACTTTTCTGAGACAGCCCTCACATGAGAGAACTCGGGCCGACCTGAGTTTCAGGTCAGTTTGAAATTTGGCTTTGTCTTCTTATTTTGCTTTCTTCACATGAACAGTTTCAGACCGGCTTCAGTTTCCCTCTCTCACTCTGCACATGCACATTTCATATCAGCAGTCACCAACTATCAACCATACAATTTTATTTTGAAACACTTAGTGTGTAAGGTAACTGAAGCAATAACAATTCCTGTTGGCAAGACACGTTTGTTTTATGAAGTTTCTTAACTGACTTCTACAGTTTTTAGCTGAACAGACTGCTACATGAGGTGTTGTTTTCATAGCTACATAGTTGCTCTGTTAGTAATGTTGAAATTGCCTTTTCGTTATTTGTTACTTGTTGCGCCGACATATTGCAGCCATGATTGCTAAGGACGTTTGCTGCTTCATAGAGATAGTGAACAAGTGTATTGAATAAGTTTTTTAATTCATTTATTACTGTGATTGCATAAATCTGACCTCCCCCGCCCCCTCCCCCCACTAATTCAATGTTCCAGCAACTTCTGATTCCTCGTTAATTCCAACCGCTCCACCAATTAGGCACTTACGAGTACTTTTGTTCTTATATGTCATATCATCCTGAATTGACAGGTGTTTCCTCTGACATGAAGATTTCAGGTCAGTCTGAGGAACTAAATTGAGTTGCAGGTTAATCTGAGTTCATGTCGCTTGCGACATGTAAGCATTCTAAGAGCATTGACTGCAGACCGTCTGAGTTTCAGGTCAATCTGAAAGTCAGGCAGATTTGAATTTGATCATTCATGTAAAGGCTGGTTAAGTAAGCTATTGGATATTTAACATATTGGACTCTTATTTGAACACATCTGCCGCCTGCTCATGTGGATTGAATTATCGGGCAGTAGTCTTCTTTGACAGTGGAGGATTTGGCCATGTTGTAGCAAGTAGGGATATGTGCTGCTGAATTCTATGCATATCAATTTTTCTTCTCTCATTCAGGTTGGAATTATGTTGAAGCCGTTCCTACCTCAGTTACAGACGACCTTTATTAAGGCACTAAACGATAAAGTTCTATCTGTGAGGGAGAAGGCTGCAAAGCCATTGACACTTCTTACCTCTCTTCACACCAAAGTTGATTCGTTGTTCGCTGAACTCAGGAATTGCATAAAAAACAATGAGGACAGTGCTATCCGGTACTTTTTAGTTTATTTTGGTCTCTGAAACTTACACTATGCTTGTTAACCTATTTCGTTTCAGAATTTTTTCCTTGTTGCTTGAATACGGTGGCCAAGAAGGGTCACGGCCAACTCAACTTCTTTCACGGCAAACTCACTTAGTTTCACCGCAAACTCACTTAGTTTCACCGCAAACTCACTTTCTCTCACGGCAAACTCACTTTCTCTCACGGCAAACTCACTTTCTTTCCAGGCAAACTCACTTCTCTCACGGTAAACTCAACTTCTTTCTTGGCAAACTGAACTTCTTTCACGGCAAACTCAACTTCTTTCACGGCAAACCCATTTTCTTTTAAGTGAATCCCCTTGAAAGGTCCGATTACTTCCTATAAAAATAAGCCCTGTTTACACTACACAAACAAACCTGGATTCGCCCCAGGTTAAAACTAACCCAGGTTAGTTGCAGCCGCGTTTACACTAGTGAGAGTTAGTTGTGTGTGCGCAATCTGGGGCGAACCCAGGTTAATCTACATCAACCCATGTGCAAATCACAAAACTATGGCTGAATCGAAAGCAACATTGGCAGAAACGTTGCAAATAATTAAATTCTGATTATTCAATTAGGCCGATTGACTCACTTTGGGATAAGGAGAACAACTATAGCTACGATGAGCACCTAGGATCCTGATTATTGCCAAAACTCCATTTTCTTCCCAAGTAGCAACTATATCAATGTTTGTTTGCATCAGTCATATTTAAATCATAGGTTCAAAACAGACATTTTATAAGCATCGAATGAAATCATATTCTGTGTTGAAATTTACGTGGCAATTCTATTGCTACGCATGCATAGAGGAAAAACAAACCTAGGTTCGCCCCAGGTTTGTGTTTACACTACACTTTAACAAAACTAACCTAGGTTCGACCTAGGGCGAACCTACCTCCAATGGTGGGTAGACATAACCTGGGGCGAACCTAGGTTAGTTCGCGTTTACATTGCAAGAAACTAACCTGGATTAGTTTTAAGCTAGGACGAACCTAGGTTAGTTTGTGCAGTGTAAACAGGGTTATATATTGCAGTTTCTCTGCAAAATGGAACCAAGGGAGGAATGACTGATAAGAGATTATTTTTACGTGGGCTTTAAGTACAAAGAGCTTCTTTCTAGTCTGAAAGGAAGGCGCAAAATCTCGCTAAGTTTATCTGGGCTGAAAAGACGCTTGAAAATACTAGACTTAAAACGAGGAAACAGTCGACGAGTCCTTCGCAGCTGCACTCCAGTTGCATCTATTTCTCGCAAGAATTTTTCTACAGCACGCATGGGAACGATGGTTCCTTGCTTTTCAGACGATGCCAAACGAAACGATATCTACTAATGAGCCTGGGCCATCTAAGATAAATGTTATTTGTCCCTTGATTTCTTCTTCAGTTAATTCACTGTTTCTTCGTTTCAGGCCAAATTATTTTCAAGCATCTTTTCAGCCCAGATAAACTTAACGAGATTTTGTGTCTTACTTCGCGCCTGGGGGCAAGGACTCTGTGCCTCCCCTAAAGACATGAATTATATAAATATATGTATTAATATATTGGCTGTACCCCCCTTGTGAATTCAAGCTGGCTACGAGCCTAACTCAAAGCCCATGTAAAAGTGTTCTTTTGTCAGAAACTACAATATACTCGTATTGGAAGTTATCGGATCTTTCAAGGGGATTCCCTTGAAGGAAGTTGAGTTTGCCGTGAGAGAAAGTGAGTTTGCCGGGAGAGAAAGTGAGTTTGCCGTGAGAGAAAGTGAGTTTGCCGTGAGAGAAAGTGAGTTTGCCATGAGAGAAAGTGAGTTTGCGGTGAAACTAAGTGAGTTTGCCGTGAAAGAAATTGAGTTTGCCGCGACCCTTCTGGGCCACCTTACTTGAAAGATGTAAACTCTACTATAACGTTCTTCAGTTTTAGGGGTGTTTCGTACCCTAGTCCTTCCAGTTTTCTTTTTATGAAATCGTTTTGCTTTGATGTTCTTTTCTTAACTTCGCCCTCTTTGGCGTCCTTTCCTTTGCCTCTTAGACGTTTTATTTCAATTTCCTTTAAGATAACTCGATTTTTTTCCTTCCTGTTCTTCACAGTGCTTTCTCGCGCAATATTTTTGTTTTATACATTGGTTAACCTTCTGTTTTATACGTGTTCAGGCGTTTTTTAGACATTTTATCTCATCTGTTTCAGTGAGAGCATCTTAAAAGCATTGAGATTGATAATTTTGACTGCTGGATTCAAAATGAGTGAAGCTATTCGTAAGACTCTCATTGAAGCATTGGTACCGCTTCTTGGATCAAATGAGGTGATACATTCTTACTCATTGCCATTTCAAGAAGCCCTTTTGTATCTGATTTTCTTCATCCTTTCTTTGTAACCTTTTTACAAATCCGAAGGATACTCAACTTTGTACATCATCACCATCATCGTCGTTATCATCATCATACTCATCATTGTCATCATCATCATCATAATCGTCGTCATCATCATCATCATCATCATCATCATCATCATCATCATCATCATCATCATCATCATCATCATCATCATCATCATCATCATCATCATCATCATCATCATCATCAATATCATCATCATTTTCATCACTATCATCATCATTATCTTCTTCTTCTCGTTACGCCCCTCACGGGGCCTGAGACTCACCCTGGGGTTAGTGGACCGCCTATCAATTGTTTAAAAGAGCTGGTTGGACAGTTTGCCACGAGTCATCAACAACTGTCCCAATTCTTAATGAAATTAATCGCTATCAACTTAAGGGTGGTGTTTCTCTGTGCCCGCTCACCGCCACGAGGAGGTCTGGGCCACCTTCAATATCATCATCATTTTCATCACCATCATCATCATCATCGTTATCATCATCATCATCATCATCATCATCATCATCTTGTCTTTTCCTGTACGCCCCTTACGGGGCCTAGGCTGACCCTGAGGTCAGTGTCGCCTTCAAATTGTTTAGAAGAGGTGATTGAGTCGGCTACACTCAATCCACTCTGTTACCCCAACAGTTACTTATCAGAGCTGCAGCCTGAAGCTGCTGTGCCTGACTTTCACTGAAGGGGCCTGGTTGGACAGTTTGCCACAGGTCGTCAACATCTGCCCCAATTCTGAATCTTCGCGAAATGAATCACTATCAACTTAAGGGCAGAGTCTCTCTGTGCCCGCTTGCCACCACGAGGAGGTCTCCAACCATGGACTAGCATCATCATCATCATCATCATCATCATCATCATCATCATCATCATCATCATCATCATCATCATCATCATCATCATCATCATCATCATCATCATCATCATCATCATCATCATATTACTCATGCTCATCAGCATCAACCTCGCTGTCACTATCATCATCATCATAAATAGCAGCAAGAGCAGCACCCGCGCCATCATATTCATTATCAAAATTATCATATTTTTATAGCGTAATGAATTATTGTGTGATGTCAGACCTCCTTTGAGAATTAAAGAACTTTATCTATTTCCAGTAGTGCAAATAGAGGCTGATCCTAATTCATGGTGATTAGCTGATGACAGAAAACGATACCATTCCGAATATATTTTATTGGAAAGTTGGCACCTGAGCCTTGTGTTTCGTTATTATGCATTTATTTCATAGTAGGTTATATATATTACATACGATTTGAGTCATTGGAACATAGTTTAACGTACGAATTATGATAAAGCTTTATGTTTCGTTTTAGGACGATATTAGAGTTAGTACTGGCGGAGCTCTTGGTTCTCTTTGTAGTGTTATGTCAGATTTTGAAATCAAAGATCTATTGAACACACAACTTCTTGGTAAGCCTTAGAGATAAAGCATATTCTAGTATCTTAGATTTCTCTATTTCATGAGGATTTCAATGTGAGAAAAGCCCACTACCATGAAGCTATCATGAGATATGCCCACTACAGGAGCAGCATGTATCCTGTATCATCCACAGATCTTTTTGTGATGACGTAATACCATATTTCTGTTAAATACATCGAGGCTAGTGGTGTTTAGATTCTTTTTTAAGAAGCGAGGAGAGTCATTGTAGTGAATTTAGAACACTACTTGATTAATATCGAATTCTTCACCGAAGAGCCGATCTCCTCCAATTAGTTCCATTGATAAATGTATTTCAACAACACCCTAAAGAACAGTTAGGGCTTTCATAGTCAATTTCGTTTTTATAATATTTCGACTGAAGAGCACTTGATCTGTAAACAGTTAGAAGCCTCAGTAGAACTTGTTAACACTTAGGATATCAAACCTTCGTCGAAGACAGACGTTTTTCGTTTACTTTCATTCTGCTTCGAGAATACTTGGTAATTAGGATGTGTATTTTATCATTTTGAACAGTACTGCATATGAAATAGGCCATCACGATAGCATTGCATACCTTTAGCCAAAAATTTGTGAGTGGTATATAGAGCAAGTAGTGTATCCTTTATTGCATACATGTATGTTGTATTGCATACATGTATGTTTTATTGCATACAGTATTTTCTTGGGACTCTCCTCGGTTACTTTATCTTTTGAGTGCGTCCCTCCATATGAAATTCCCTGCAAACAGATTTGCTATTTTTCTTACCTCCTTATTGTTATTTGCATTTCTATTTATTTCTGCTTAGTTAGTTTATATTTACATTGTGTGTATCTAGCGAAATTTAAATACAGAACTGAATTGGATATGCATAGTGACTACATTCACTTTCTCTCCAGTTCCTGTAGACACTGTTAAGCCATATTCAAAGCTACTGCCTACAGTCCATTCTTCGTTAATCTTTACCAGTGCTAGCAGATAGTAGACACTAGGAAAGCATGTTTAACATCTACACTTTTAAAGAATGGAAGAAAAATTTCAAAATTATGCCTTGAACATGCTGAATTCTAAAATGTTAATGCCCTTTTTTACCTTTATCCTTGATTAGTTGACTTTTCTCTTGTTTTGGTGATGTACGGGGCTAGAAATCTAATGATATTTGATTAGGGCAACTCGGAGTGACACATGCACTTGAATTCGAGAGTTTTTTTTGGAAAAGGTTGAGGTTTATTCCATTTGAATGCACCAGTACCCTTACCGAGTCGTTGGACGAAATTTCGTTATTTACATACTTTCATCATAAGACCCTATTTGGTTGTTTGATATGGAGATGATGATCCTGTGTTTATTGATAGAATGTTTTATGGTAAGCATTTCTGCGTTTATTGTTAGTGTGCATTCTACCCAAACTTTAATATTTTTGCTGCTAAGCTGTTTTATTAAAATGTTTTGCGAAAAGGATTCAGCGTTCTATAAAGGTACTATAGGCCACTATAGTTCAAAGCAAAGGAAATAGTACTTTTAGATTATTTCTATTTCGGCCACCTGGGATGGTTTAGCCATAGCACACCGTTCCAGGTTTAGCAGATTGGATTTTTCAAGTTCAAGCCATGCACTGGTTGGAGCCATTTACCACTGGTCATCAACCAACTCAGCTGTCTGTTTTCTTGTTGGAACAATTTTCACAAAGATAACTTGCACTTATGATCTGAAAATCAGCCTTTTCCTCTGAAACATTTTATTCCATTACGCCAAATTACCCTCTTTGGTTTCTTTCGTGGGAACATAACAGTCTAGGCCAGATGGTGAACCTTTAGAATTGGAAAGTAGTACAACAAACATATGCAGTACATTGTCTTCCGAGAGGGCCTTTCGTCTCCTATGGCGTCTTTTCACCAAAATTATTCGTTTCTTATCAATTTTCAAAGTTTTTTGCAATGTGCGAGTGATAGTAATACTCCGTTGTTTTTTACGTGCAAGTCAGAAGTTGGACTATCACTAGTCTCGTTTTAGACTTTGAAATCTACGTACCTTCATCATCATGATAATGGTCTATTTCTTGCATTATAACTTAATAGGGGTCACTCTTTCTTATCCCGTTTCGATTATGTAGTTTATTTCATACCGGTTTTATTCTCCATTTCTTCAAAATATCCTATTCGGCTTTTTTAGATATGGATGAGTCTATAGACTGGACGTTACGCCATGGCCGCGCTGTTGCATTATCCTATGCAATATTTGACGCACCTTCTAGACTTCATGATATTATTGGTAATGATGCGATTTTTGGATGTGTTCGAAACCAAGCTGGTGCAGACAGGGTAGGATGTTTCTTATGCCGTTTGCACACTTGAATGACAATTTGATAGTTGTAGTGATTAAACCAATGTAAAGCCCGTTTTCTACTAGGCGAATATCTTCACACGAAGCGAATTTTTCAAGGCGAAAAACATCGACCATATTCGCTTTTGTTTTCCACAGAAACTCTAGTTATCTTTGTCTTTTGGCGCGTGCTTTTCTTCGTGATCAACCTTTCAATATTGCAAAAATTTTACTGCTAGCAAGACGTAAAAAACGGCTTCAAAAGTATAGGAAAAGATTCTGAATGGGAAAGATATACGAAGAACTAGAGGAAAAGGGCGAATATCGTCTTTTGGCCAAGGAACTTTAACTGCATGGTGCAGAATACTTTTCCCAGTGTTTCAAAATGACACCACCAGTGTTTCAAGAACTCCGAATTTGCTGGGACTCCACCTTCAGACAAATGATGTGAAAATGAGGAAGGCTATGAGCCCAAGTGAGAGATTGTTTGTTTTCTGTACCTAGTGATGGATGATGCCCAGGTAACGATAGCAGCAAGCTACCCCCATGAGCCCTCAAGCTGTTGGTAGAATAATTAATGAGACGTGTCAGGTCATATTGAAAGTACTTGGTGTAAAAGTCTTGATCAAAAATCCATGAACAGAATAAGAATGGAAAACTATCTATCTATCTACCTATCTATCTATCTATCTATCTATCTATCTATCTATCTATCTATCTATCTATCTATCTATCTATCTATCTATCTATCTATCTATCTATCTATCTATCTATCTATCTATCTATCTATATGTCATGTCTAACGACGTTGAAAATCATAGTGCCCCAGAGTTCTCTGTCTTTTGTACTGTGTATTATCGCATTATTTGTCCTTGGCAGTCTCAATCTTCTTTCCATACTAACAACATATCCTTGCCTCTTCCTACCAAGATCTCTTTTTTCCATCAAACTTCCCCGTAGTGACCAAGTACTCCTAAGATTCTTTTCTGCAGACATGACCAAAGAATGGCATTTGACCCTTTGTGACCATCTTAATCAGACTTCTACTTGTCTCTGCCCTTTCTAGTATTACCTCATTGCTTAGTTTGTCCACTCATGGGACTTTTAACATTCGCCTGTAAAACCATAATTCTACAGATGCTAATTTCTCCTCCATATTCTTGCTAATATTCCAAGCTTCACGGCCATACAAGAGCAGTGACCACAGAAGAGGCTTATGGTATTCTTTTTCTTGTTTTATTTCTGTGTCACAACTGCCATTACTAGTCAGAATACTACCTAAGCAACTAAATTGCTTTACTTGTTTGATAATTTGTTCATCTACTACTAAATGACACTTTGGAGGCTCCTTCTTTTTCGATATTACCATACAACATGTTTTCTTTACATTCAACGATAGTCCAAACCGATTGCTCTCTGAGTTCACTATGATTGCGGTATCATCAGTATATCTATCTCTATTGATATTTTCCTCATTTACGTTGATCCCATCCATGTCTTTTGTTTCCCGCATGATAATTTCACTGTATAGCAGAAATAGCTCTAGAGATAGGACACATCCCTTCCTGAAACCTTGTTTTTTTATTTTTATCTCAACCTACTTACTTAAATCTCTACCGATCTTAGTTGCTGCTTGTTATACCGTAAGTTCTTGCTATCAATTTTTATATCGTTTTGCATTACCGTCAAATTTGTATCCTTTACGCTATCAAACGCTTTCTTGTAATCAATGAAACAAACGCACAAATCTCTTTGCATTTAAATTGCCCTCTCAGCCATAAATCTCATCATGTGTATAGCATTTCGAGTCCCCCTATCCTCCATAAAGCCATATTGCTCATCTGATATCTCCTGTCTAACTTTGTTCCTTGCCCTCAACATAATGACTCTAAGTATATTTTTGGTCACATTACTAATTAGCTAGTTATGCGATGTAAGTCACCTTCTGTTGCTCCATTAACTTTTGGTAGTGCAATGAAAATTGATTTTGACTACTCATCTGGTAACTTCTCTGCATTATAATCTTTGTTTGCAAACTTTCTTAATTTTCAATTCCAAACTCCTCAAGCGCAATGATCATTTCAAGGGCTATTTAATTAGACCCTGTAGCGTTTCATTTTCTTAATGGCATGTTTTATGTCGCTTTGTAGTATTGGTGGTCCTTCCATAGTTACATATTTCCATATCTCTATCTCTTCGCATCTTTCATTAAACCATTCCTTTTTTACGTGAATATATTCTATCCTTGTCAATTTATCTTTTTCTTTATGCTTTGCTGAATATTGGTATTGTTTAGCAATTCTTCTATTTTTCTAGGAATTATTTCTTCCGCTGAATATGCTGTTATATCTCTAATTTGTTGCCAATAAGCATTTAAATCATCTAGTCCTTGCAAACACCCTAATCTATTTTTTACTTTTATGTTGTAGTTTTCTAGAATCTCTTTGTGTTGCCTTGCTCTTTGTCAATCTTTTTACTTCACTTGCATTCAGAGAGCCAGAAGGGAATGACCACTGTCACAATCTGCACCAGGATATCTATAGCAGAGACATTTTCACGGTTTTTGAGCTTTCCAAGCTGTTTGGGAGCCCTTGATTGGAAGCATGTGGCTATGCAAGCACCAGCAAGATCACGGCCTTCCTTTTCAATTACAGAAGAAATTTCAGCATAGCCCTAATGGCTATTTGTGATTTAAGGTATAGGTTCACTCTTGTGGATATAGGAGATAGTGGTCGCCAGAGTGATGAACATATGTACAATTGCGGTCATTTGAGCCATGCTATTGAAAATGATCTCTTGAAAATCCCTGGTCGAGCAGAGCTACCTAACTCTGAAACATATCTCCTATACGTATTTGTAGCAGATGATGCCTTTGGACTCAATCCACATTTGATGAAGTCCTTTTCATCAGAACATTTGCCACATGATCAGCTTGTCTTTACTTATCGGTTTTTGCGGGTAAAAAGGATGATTGAGACCTCTTTTGGAATTGCTGCCAGTAGATTTTGAGTACTGAGAAGAGCTATCATTGCTAATTAAGAAAAGTAATACACATCACCAAAGCTATTGTTGCATTGCATATTTTGCTAATAATAAAGAACTCTATGAACAACAATCCTTCAACCAATTTCACAGGATGGCTCAAATAACTACTCTACGGTTGGAGCTTCTGTACGACATGCCTATGAAAACTATTTTAATGATGAAGGAGTAGTTAAATGACAATGGGAATTAATAAATCGAACTGCAAATTCCCATGAGTTTTTGTAGACAAACAATGAATGACAAAAGCAAAAAAATAGAGCTACAAATGCGTATAGATGCCACAATAAAAGTCATGCATGAATATCAAGTGAATCTTTTGTAGTCACTCATTTTCAAATTCAAGCTCAAACAGCAGCTGGTCAACTTTAATCATAGCTAACCGTTTCTTTTTAACTGGAAAGGATGATATTATTGGGATAAAAGTTTTGCAACTCATCCTCAGTATTACTAGTGACAGCTGACTAAATTGCATTATTTGTCGCTTCTAATTCTTTCAAGATTGCATTATCAACTTGGTGACTTTTATACCTCTTACCAGGTAGACTACAGGACAGGATCATCTTTAACATAGTCCTTATAACCTATCCCTTTTTTGATTAGATGGACGAGTTGAAACGTTAAATGAATGGGTAGATTTTTCTATTTTGTTTTTGATAAGTGACAAGAAGTCTTATTCAGATTTTCTCACGTTACATAATAACGTTTGGCCTCTAAGAAGCAGGTTTCGACCAATACCTGAACGGAGAGAACTTGCTTCTTTATAGAATTTCATGCCAAACGAATATCGCAACTGACAAGAAAAAGATACTTCAGGTCTTTTTAATTCTTAAAAATCT
Source organism: Mastigias papua (assembly GCA_964019165.1). NCBI lineage: Eukaryota > Metazoa > Cnidaria > Scyphozoa > Rhizostomeae > Mastigiidae > Mastigias > Mastigias papua. The sequence goes on along the minus strand of OZ025274.1, from coordinate 7,675,103 downwards.
CTCATGTTCAATAGGTGTGATGTTCTTAGCGAAGTTCATTTGGTGCCATGCACTCTCAAGTTAGCTCCGTGTAGCTTATTTATTTTGTTATATTAGATGGGACGTTTGCTATGTGGGTTCAATAAAACATCTGACAGATATCGCAAAAATCATTGTCAACGCCCCTTTTCTCCAAAATATACAAAAACGGCCTAAATATAAGTACTAGACGATAATAGAGCTTTCATCATATTCTGTGATAGTAACCTACATAGGGAGGGAGCTTATTAATAATTTGAAGCTTTAGCGGAAAGGTAGATGAAGCCCCTACCAAGCCGCCGATAGCTGTTTTGGGCCTCGAGCAAATGAAAAATGTTGCCCCCCTCAGGCCTGGGCCCAGGTCAATCTGCTCCCCTTGCTCCCTCCTTCGGCATTCTACGCCTAGTAGTTCGCTCCCAGGATGTCGGTCACATCAGGGAACTCAGGGGAAAATCAGGGAATTGCGTGTCAGCTTAAAAATATCAGGGAAAATCAGGGAATTTAACTCTGGAGACAATCAGGGAAATATCAAAGAATTTGCTTGACTCAGCTTCTATCGAAAATCGATGTCCTAGTATGCCGAAAAACTAGCAGGAAAATATTCTGCAAATAATAAAGCATTTACATCATTCAGAAATGAATTCTTGCTACCGCATTCTGAAAGGGGATGTCATTGTTTTGTAACTTAACTGACGTAAAAGGATTTTCGGAAAGTTGTCTTCTTCATATTTGCAATCTTTTCTTCTAATTCTTACCGAAGCATTCTCATGAATTCCTAGGAACTTTAGAAACCCTTTCAGCTTTCAACATACAACGTTGAAATTATAGCATTTTTACAAACTCAGGGCATATGTAAACCAAATCTGGACTTGGGTTGCAATGCCTAGACAGGGCAAAGTCGCAAGGTATCGAGAATATTTCAAGTGAACGATGCTTTACAGAACTGTGTGCTTATGTTTTGCAGTATTTTAAGACATTAGTTTTCTTGTTGATGAAGCTAAAGCTCAGTTGTATGCTCAAGTAGGCTAAGGCTTGGGTAAACAGGCTTGCATTATGATAAGCGTAGTGTACGGCATTCGCTCATGATTTATATTGAACCAGGGAAAGCAAGGTAGGAATCAGGGAAAAATCAGGGGAATATCAGGGAAAACGATTTTCCGTATTTGGCAGACACCCTGGCTTCCTTCGGCTCGCATTGGATAGCAAATATGTAGAGCCAACAGATGTGCATTTAGTTGGTGTTCGCGTGATGAAATGAAGGAAAATAATGAGAAGTGCCTTTTTATAGCGTGCAAGTAAGAACTAATCCTTCTTACTTTTTCTGCCCATTTAGGTTAAACCGGATGTACCAAAGGATCATGTAGACACCCATCACTCATCCCTTTTTCTTGACCTTTAGGTGAAAACTGGTGAAAAAGGGACTGTGTATTTTGGCCTTTAGATGTTGATATGGTACAATTAGTAAAGAATGATCACACCAGGGTAACCTAAATTGTAGAATGGTGAGAGTTTACTTCGCAGGTGATTTACTCCACTGCGTTTATCTTCTCCTGATGTAAATCTAATTGGCTAGATGTCAAGAGTGTCCTAGTTAGAATGAAATTTTTTGTTATCTCCGGACTGCAGAATCTTTTTCCGCTGCACTTCCCATTAAAATTTCCTTCAGATAGCTGTTTCATTGAAATATTTTTCTTCGATCTGCAATTTTTAGACCCCCTTTGACTCAATTACAAAGAGTATTGACGTCGCTTCCTCAAAAATCTTGTTACAGTCAACTTATACTTTTAGTCTATACATGTGACCTTCTTTGTATTATAAAGAACTCTGAGTGTCTATGTATGCTGACGAGATAGGTCTTGCTCGTTCTTTTAATGACGCTACTCTATTGAATGAGGCCATAAGTGAATATCTAGGAATACTCAATAGATTGTTAAAGCTGAGTGAACGATTCCTCCTTGTACTCACTTTGGGTTGATCATCACCAAACATGGGGAAAACATCTCAGGATATCATATCAGACTTTCTAGCCTTCTTTTTTCGAGGAAAGTACATAGAGTGTCTGTTGGTATCTTGGTATCAAAGCAGACGAAAATTTCGGTGGAAGAATCAAATACAGGCAGTTACTCAGAAAGTACTAACTAAAGGCTACCTTTGAAAACTTCTAACGGACAAGAATGCTTCATTATTAAGCGCAGAATGCTCGAACAAGCATATTTCGTTAGAACGTTTTCGGCCATAATAGCTCTCTAGTCCAGAATAGAACGGATTGCAATAAATGGGGAAGCTGGAAAAGCCTGAAAGTGAATAAGCTAAAAGTTGCAATATACGTAGACTAGGAGAAGGTTTTCGTAATGTACATATCTCTAGTTGATGGGGGTATTTGTTTCATTCACCTCTAATCCAACTGAATTATAATGTAGAAACTGGCTCAGAATCATGCAAGTAATTTGTTCAAAACAATAGATAATATTGAAAGTGACTGATTATGAAGTGAGAAATTGTCCATTTGACATAATATATTAATTGGAGTTCGAAAGGTACTTCTATGCTGGACTGTAAAGTACCCGGGCTGTAGAGTAGCCGGACTGTAGAGTAGCCGGAATGTAGAGTAGCCCGACGGCAGAGTAGCTGGACGGCAAAGTAGCCGGACTGTAGAGTATCCGGACTGTAGAGTAGCCGGAATGTAGAGTAGCCGGACGGCAGAGTAGCTGGACGGCAGAGTAGCCGGACTGTATAGTATCCAAGATATATGAGTATATATCTCATTTTGAATTGTTCTATCCATACTCACAGATTTTGGACTTCTATCTCTGTATTCTTTAGCACTTAGAAGATCTATATGCTTATTTTGACTTTACAGCTAATTTGATAATGTATTTCTGTTTATTAAATTATTTTGTTATCATTGTATTGTATCGTTAGGAAAAGGCTCCTTGAACATCAGTATTTACTGAAAATCAGTATCAGTATTTACTGAACGTTTGCCCTCCTTATAGAGCTAAAATCACACAAAGTAAATTAGACTTGGGGCTTAATATTGCATATCCTTCCGCATTTCCCCGGCCAGTTACCAGTGTGATTTTTCGTTAGATTCCAATAGCTGTTTATGGAGTTCACTCGGTTGGTCATATTCTAAAATCAAATACCCTGGAAAGCAAAGAGATTCACCCAAATATTGTTGAAACATTGCGAAAGGTAAGAACTTTTACTATAGATTTCGATATCATTCGTTATTCTTTTAAGCGACTGTGTTTGTGTTTTCCCTTGTACATGGATACTGGAGCAATAGAAGAGCAAGAGGATCCAACAGGAATGAAAGGGGCGCTGAAGACCACTAGTGAGTGATGTGAGCCGAATATTTGAGTCTCTTTACGTATTCCCAGGGAATTATCCGTATAACCCCTTAGCATGATACATAACTCATAGCCATTTTCTTCAGATAAGAACTTCTTATCCCCCTTTTCTCCTTAGGAAAAAAGGAGTGGTGCCTGCCTCCCTCATTCCCTCTCTCTGGCGTCCCTATCCTTGCATTTGTGCTCTTTTGTGTGATTTGCTTTTCTAGATTAAATATTCTTGTGTTTGTTAGTATGTGTTCCTTTTACGATTGTTTACTTGTCTGTAGAATTTTGCATATCTGAGGCATGTTGGGTAGTAGCTTAGATGTGTTTTTCAGTTTAAGTGCAAATGTCTTTATAGATGCATTTCTTTATGCATGTGTGGTTCAAATGACTGGCCTTCTACTTATTTAAGTGTATTAGGGTGGATGTCTGCTTGTGGATGTGTGTGCTCGTGCACTGCTTTATACATAAATATGTACGTATACCTGTTTTTGCAAGTGTGCGACTGATAGTATCCCCACTCGAATTGGCCTCTTCTCCAAAACTACAAGTTGTCAATAAGCCCCCTTCGCAAAATCTCCTTTCAAAAAAGTGATATAGAACTTGCCATAGACGGATTCCGACAGTATGTTAAAATTTCCTCAGAGGTAACGACGAAAGCTAATTCTTTACCAGCTATCATATGCACACAATGAAAATTTTTCTATTGAAGATGCACATCGACTTCTTTGCTAATTTTTTCACACAATTGAAAGGTATTTTTTGTCAGCAAAAAGTGGTTTTCATTTTCAGAATCTTTCTGTCTACATACTCGTATTTCATATTCAGATTCTGTGAAAGAAGAAGTTGAAAATTTCCGGACGCATTGTACCCAGGATTTCAATGATGAAATAGAAACCTTTTTGGAAATTTAGTCCGAAGACGGCAAGAAAGCTCTTCACATTTCTAAGAAGAGCGTGCATAGACGAAACTTTTAGATTTCGAATGAATAGTTTTTACGAGTAATGGAATGCAAATAAGGGTTTAAATTAGATTATAATAACTTACGAAAACGTTGACCAGACTAAGTGTTAAAGTGAACAGTACTGTATAAGTGATTTAAAAATAGAATGAAGACATGGATAGAATCTGTAGATTAAGGTCTATTACAATTCAAAATACTGCCATTTCTCCTTGGCTATTGCTTAGGGATAAGATATTGTTTTCATTAGAATTGACCCATTCTGACCCAGTTATGTATTCTGCCCATGGTGCCCTATAGTCAAATGCCTCTCAAACCAGATGAGGGTTTGGCCCTTGCTCTAAGTTTTCATGTGTTGATTTATGTAAAAGTATACTTCAACTCTCCTGTTTTTATCAGAATATTGACCTGATCAATTATATCGTTACCCTTTGATTAGTGATAAGAATCGTACAGAGCCAAGACATAGAGTTCCTGAAGAGGTTTTCGTCAATTTAGCACTTCCTTTTCAAAAAATTCTTGGAGATATTCCTCTCTCCAAGGTATTCAAGTTTACTAATTTTTCACGAGAAATTACCTTAAACTGAAGTTTACAGTATGACTCACTGTGTATTAAGGCCATATCTTTTTGCAATTTCGGCTCTGAACAATGTGCCTAATCAACTTTGCCACTGATTACTGAATAAACGACTTGTTTCAATCACAAAGGTCTGATTGGTATAGCCGATATGTGTCTATTCATCAAACTAGAAATAAAGTTTGTATTGCATTATTTGTTGTACTTTTTCAATATAAAATTCATACTACATGGTCTCTACTGCCGATACTATTTTAATACAGCAAGTATGAAAGAAATGTTTGGAGGACTGTATTTTTCAGGATCATGATAAGAATGTTACATTATTCAATCAGATACCTTTTCCAAGCTTATGTTTCAAATGTTATATCAATCTTTCCTCCTCCTAACAGTGTTTACTGCATTCTTCAACCGATGTTAGACTGGCAGCAATAAGAACTATAGATTACATTGCACGGGACGTCCCAGGGGCTTTGAAGCCGAATTTCCTGGCACATCTGATTCCAGATCTTATGACATGTTGTAAGGATAGAAACACAGCTATAAGATCAATGTCTGAATTAGCATTGATTTCACTCCTTTGCTTAAAGGACAGTGATCAAAAGCTGGAGGTAAGACGTACTTTATTAATTCTCTTGTTTGCTACACTGCATGTCATTGTATGGAAAATTTAAAAGCAAATTGGAATCAACTTTTTTAATTGACTGGCAGTTTGCAGAGTCAATGTATGCAATTCACAATACAATAGATAATACGATACACTTGGGTCATTTTTCTAGATAAAGTATTTTGATAATTTGACACCTATTCCGGGGATCTGATGATATAAGAAACCCCTGCCAGTTAGTAGCTTTTCCGCAGCTGAAGATACATCGATTATATGTTTATGTAACTTTATTCTGACTGAAATTTTAATTATTGTCGAACCCTTAATTCGTGCTGTAAATCATTTCAAAATGGCACACCGCAGCGAAAGTAATATAAACTCCGTGTAAAATTTTGCGTATGTCTTACTATATCAACGATAGTATCTGAAGTAGAATCTGTGATAATGCTTTCTTTGAATGCAGCAATTCATCCGATGTTAAATAACTCCTGTGTCGTCTAATGTCGATGAAAGATAGTATTGGAGTATTGTGAGTGAAATTTAGTTTGTTCCAAACGCTATACCAGAGAAAGACATATTTTGAGTATCCAATAAGACGAGACTGGTTATTGCAAATAATTATTTTATTTAAAGAGCCATCATTAGTTTAGCCACTAGGGTGGTCCTCAGAACCCTTTTGATTTCTGAGACAAACCGGCAGATCACTTCCCAAGACAAATATGGAGAGGTAGATTCATCCTGAAAATTAAGAAAGGAAATCATGCTTAAAATTGCATCAAGAGATTGGCAGCATAAGTGTTTTACAAGCTGGTAATTATTGGGGATCTTATTGAAGAGATAAATGAAGTCCTTGGCCTGTTGCCAAGCATTCCATAATCTAACGACATAGATGTTACGTCGTTGGAAGCTACTAAGGAAGTTGCAAACGATGGAAGCTGTTACCCACTGGTTGCTAGTGAAGAGGACAAGCTGATAGAAAGAGAAGAGATTGGAGTAGTGAATTGTGATTTTGAAAGCCTTAGCATTGAATGTCGCTTCAGGAAGAGAGTCCTAGATGCCATCATTTTAGGCCTATTGGATGCATCAAAGGAAATTTTATAAATATAGGCAACAATTCCGAGATCACGTCAGTCAAATGAAAGATTCAACTGATATATAATACCTATCAAAGACTGGAACCAGACTACAGTTAATCCTCATATATAAGAACCTACTTTTTCAAACTTTGGGCTGAATAAGGTTCTTACTTTAAAAGGACCTTTAAAGGATTATTTTAGGGTGGAAAGGTTCTTTTATCCAAAGGTTCATTTAATTTTCCCTGTATGAAAAAGAAGACTACGAAATCTTGTTTTGAGTACAGACATCTAAAATCCTCACTAGAGCAGTGGTCTCAGAAATTTGTTGTTGTCGAGATGCATAATGTGCTGAGCATACGCAACAGAACTTTTGTAATCAGTGAACCTTGTCTTTAGGAATCTGGCTGTCTTGAACATCAAAAGCAACTTTATCACCATGCAATATGAACCTGTGTGTTTATCAAACTGGAATAGGCTCTTATTTTCAAGGCCCATACTACATGAGAAACAGCCTGTACGTTTTTATTTTTGTAGGTTCTTATATGCGAGGATTTATCAGCTCAGATGGCGATTTTAGGGAACTATACCCATAATAAGAACAGTGAATGGATCATGAAGTCTATTATTTTGTATCGCAAGTCCAAAGTTTTAGCCTTCATTGTTAACTTCTAGAAGTTAAATTATCTTGAAGAAATTACAACTTGAGATGAGCCGCGTATTTTTTATATGGAGGCTAGAAGTAGAAGGCCAAAAAGTGGAGAAACCTATACTGTAATGGACAGCATTAATGGGGAACCTTTTCAGTTTTGAATAAGTTTGCCTCTGCAACATGCCCAGAATCAGGAAGCTTGTTCCAGTCAATGTACCAGTCAATGTAGCCAGATTTGTATGAGCTCTTTGCAATCCATATAGCAGGTGTCTAAAGACAGATTTTCGTCAAGACGTCGACGAGTACCCTGCCTTAAAACTGAACACTTAGAATGTTTCCTTGCTATTATGATATTTCAAGGCGCTGCATTAAAAGTTAAGGTTAAGATACTACTCTTTGGTGCCTAATTTTGGGGGGTGGTAGATAGCGGAGGGATTGTATTTCTCTGGAAACTTCAATTAGCGAGGGGTCGGATACATGCAACCATGTGAATGCATGAATTTATATAATTGTTCTAGACTTGTTCATTTTCTGCATTATCCAGCAAAGTTCCACAACAATTTTGACTCAGTATTTGGTGCAGCAAGTAAAACTTATGAAAATCACTTTGAAGCTATATCAATAGAACAATTATTTTGTATTGAAAACAGAATGTTATGCAGCAGCCTGTTCAGCTTAGATTTGCACCAGTCAGTTAGGAAAATTAATAAAACAAGCTGTTCTTGCTAGGAGGAATTATTCACGTTTCAGCTACTTTATACACTAAGTACTCCAAAGTTAGTTACCGGGAGGATCTTAATAAGACTGGGGGGTTGGAAAAATTTTCAAAAACTAATTAACTGGGGGGTGGCAATTAGGCGCAGAGTATTATTGAAACCTGGGCACTATTAAGAAACTATTAAGAATAGAGTTCCAACCTTAGTGGTATAGGTTGTGCATGTAAGATATATCCTAGGTAACTTTATCTTTGTTTGGTCAACTACATTTTAATTTGATCTTCCGTTTCGTAACCTGTACATTTGCTTGCATATTGAATGCAGCTATTTTCTCTCTTGCAGGAAATTGTTGCTCTTTTGTCCAATGAAATGGGTAGTAAGCTTCGTGAGCTGCGGCGTGGAAATTTGACTAAAGCACTGCAATCTTGCGACCAGATTGATGATTATCAATTTCAAGTGAAATAACAGGACTACCCTCTTTTGTAAAGAACCACTGAGTACTTGCGAATTAAAACGTAAAGCTCCATCACCTTAATATCGTGCTTTAGTGTCTCAGCTTAAGCGTGATAGTAGCGTGGTATTATCGATGGCATTCAAAACATCAATAGATTTGTTATTCGTGTATTTGTTTACTTCAGTCCTAGTTACTTTAATCAATTTTAGTGTCGAAAGTCCAGAGGGTAGGTGATTACGTACAATGGAGGTAGTGATACTGATCCTTCCAATTCTCGACAACTTACTACTGAATTAGGTCCTTTGAAAGCTGTTACCTCTTGTTTTCGAGATTCATGCGATACCTTTTTCAAGCAAAATGAGTTCATCTAAGCGGATATACATCGTCTAAAGGTTTTAAGAGTGCTGGAGCACACCTCTGTGGTTGCACAAACACTCGATTAAGAGCATATCAACCAGATATCTGTAGGGACTATCGTACTTGATTTCAAAGAATACGTTTGGAGAGACTGAGCATGACCTTATTACAGAAGTTTTCTGTGTCATCATGTACCAAGTATAACTCAGAAAATTGTTAACAAATCTTTATCGTTTTTGAACATCCTTTATTTCAAATAAGTGTATGACTCCTGCCATTCCGGTTCGTGGAGGTGTTCTTTGGGCGACTGTCTCGGCCCCCTTATATTCATTATGTGCTTAAACATATTCATGCAATACATTAGACAGCAAAACTACATGGAACTGTGTTTCTGTCAATTTGATGCTAATAACCGTCTGTTTAATCCAATACATTGATTTCAATTTGCAGATTACATGGTTGCAGTCACATTGGGTGAACGAGAAAAATCAATTACTTCTCAACATTTTTGTAAATTGGCTTCAGTGGTCTGCAGTGATAATTAGAGTAGACATATGCATAAAATTTATGTAGCCACGATTGCAATCTTGCTACATGGAATTTCAAATTCACACCAAGCTCCCAAGTAGCAAAGCAATAAAAACCTTAGGTATGTAGCGATGCGGTTTGCTAAGATAAATTCAAGACTAATTTAAACATTATGTTACAAATACGCATTTACGAACAAAACAAATAACGAAATGATAAAAATGAAAATACAAAGAACTGTTCATAGGCAATTACGTTATTTCTTTGTAGCCATAAGGGAAACAAACTAGATAGTGCCAAAAAATGCATAAGCGAAACATAAGCTACTTTACGGCCCAACCACGATTCCCGCAGAAAAACCCGCCTGCCACCTGTATAGCCACGGATCAAAATAACAAAAAATGTCGCAAAATATAACCTAAAACTTCGTGAAAAACAACTCAATTAGTGCAAGAAAAACACCTAAGACAGCACATAACACATAGACTTGGGTACAGGTACAATATATGGAAATGTCCCCTAAGCCAAATACGACATTACGAAAAACAAAGAAAACAAAACAAAGAACAACAAAACAGTTTTGTGCGTAACATCCGACACCAAACAGTGGACCATGTAACAACTGTTTCTCTATCCTCTTCTACCACAAATTTGGTCTTCTATTCATTGTTCTCATCTTTTGCTTGTTCGAGAAAACATAGCCTGTCAATTGGTCTCAAAATTTCTGATTTGCTTGTCTTGACTTTTTCAGAGCGCACCAGATTACCTCTTCCATTTATCACTTCTACTACTCTTCCCAATTGCCAACAGCCTCTTAGTAGTGATTCATCCATCACCAACACGATATCATCAATGGTTAGGTTTTGCTGAATCATTTGCTATTTCTGTCTCATCTCCCGAATAGGTAAATATTCTTTCATCCATCTTCTCCAAAAAGATATTGCACTTGCCTCCTCCTCTTCTTGAAAAGCCGTCAGATTTCTTTAATGCTCCAGGTGGAACGCATTCATTTGATTTCAGAAATAAAAGATGATGTGGTGTCAAAGCATTAACATCCTGTGGGTCATCAGACACCTTGGTTAATGGTCTTCCATTGACGATTGACTCAATTTCACAAAAGAGGGTTTGCGAACCTTCATCATCCAGAAGCTGCTCATGAAGAAGTCCCTGCATTACCTTTCTTGTCGACCTAATAACTCGTTCCCAAACTCCTCCGATGTGTTAAGTTTTAGGAGGATTAGGAATCCATTTGATTTCCTGCTGCAGAAAATGTAGATGCAGTTTGTCTTTATTCCACTGTTGAACTGCTTCCTTGAGTTCACGATTACCACCAACAAAATTTGTTCCATTGTCCGATCTCATTTCATGTGGCTTACGTCTTCTTGCTATTATGAAGGGTCCTAGTGCATGAAAGAAGGAATCTGTGTCCATGCTATGACTTATTTCAATATGTACCGCTCGAATAACTAGGCATATGAAAAGTACACCATACTTTTTTCTTGACACTATATTGTGAACCCAACATATGTGAACGGAGGCATGCCAGAATGGACTTGATCTGGTGGTAGAAATGCCATTTTTGCATGATAGTCTCCTGTGACCGATTTTGAATCAACTGCTTACAGTTGTGTAGAAATGTCAATGGAATATTAGTTTAAATTAGTCCGCCACTTGACCTTTGCAACTCCAACCTAAACTTTTCATAAACAACTAACTGGTACTGTGTGAAATCTGGTGATTCCTTTAAGTACCTTGCCTGCTAAATTAACAGCTAAGTACTTCTCTATCATAACTTTGTTCTCTCCAAGTTACTAACTGTCATAAACCTGCTTATGGTTTGGGTTATATAGAATTTAGATTCTATTGGTGCTGGATTTTATACGTCAATAGCTAGATCTTCCAATAAGTGTTAGCCTTATTAATATAGTCCTTCTTCGCATCCAGCTCATTTTAAATCTCCAACTTTCATCTGTCAACTTTCTCCATTGTCAAAATTTCTTTCGATCGGCACGTAGACCTTCACCCTGTGATACCATTAAATCATTATGGAAATACGTCAGGTATGGCACAAATATACAGTATGATATCAAGATAATAAGCAGGTCGTAAAGATGGTAAGACAAACACATAGTGATAGACCTCAAATCCAGCTAATATCTCAAGACTACATCATATCTTATTTGCATGATCTTCCGTTAAAAGCTCTTAATTTAGTATGGTCTTGTGCACAAAGCAAACTACTAAAAGTTATCTTTAACCTCGCTATTAGATACCTTAATAATACGTATATTACACATTGTTACTTGTAATAAACGTATTATTAAGTTATCTAATCTTGAAAGTGGAACCTCTCCTGACCTCCTCCGTGTTGTATCTGGTTGCAAATCGAATCTCAATTGTCATTTCGAGAAATGTTGCTAACGTGCCTCGAGCAGGCTAAGGCTTCTTGGAAAGCTAAGACCTCATCTTGATTTTGACTGCTGCAAAGGCAATCTATCGCACAATGATCCTGCCTACCTTCACGTTTTCAGGGATACTACTACTGAAACTAACAGAAACTCAGGTAAAGCGGCTCTCATCCTTTCACGATCGCTCAAGGCGAATATTACTCGGAGACTCAGGTAGTTGCGACGAAATTCAATCAGTGGTGAATGCAAGTAAAATTCGTGCACGCAAACTTGTACGCAAGTGCATTGACAAGGACATTTGCGAGGTTTTCACGGGTACTTTAATATTAATGACCACACTGTGCGAACAAGAAACCATCAATCTTTGTTGAAGATTCCAAAAGTCAAAACTGAATTTGCGCGAAAATCTTTCCGCTTCATGGGAGCGACCATGAAGGACTGGATCATTCATTGCTTATGAAAGGAGCCTTAAGCAACATTTTCCTTGAACTCCGGTTAACTTTAGCTATACACAAACTTTTTATTTATAAGAAATTATAACTTTTTGCTATCTAGTTTTTATCTGATTTTTCATTAGACAGGACACACATTGATAACAGCTCTTAAGTTGAAATGTTTTAATCCTGTATAAAGATTTGTATTGTCATTGTTATTGTTATTATTATCATATCTTGGTGAAGGTTGCAACACATGGAAGCATAGTTCGGCTCTTAATTTCATTGCTTCATCCTTGGGCATTGTAAGAAATTCTTCCTTTTCTGCTAGCCTTCCTAGCTATTCCATCAGCCTGCATCATTATTAAGTCGAGTAATTTCTAGATATCTCACTTCACATACTATTTCATTTACACTGTAGCAATATTTTCTCGTATAAACAACAGGAATTAAATGTGCTCATGAGTTCCCTTTTGAGCTCCTCAATACCGTTCATGCCTAGGAAAGCTTGATCACAGTCGTACTCACGACTTCATAATTGTAGTTATTTGCCTACCTGAGATGTGACGAAAGGTTTTAAAGGTTTTATATTCCTTCTTGAAGTATTCAGTTTATAAACTGTGACTGTATTGCCATAGGTTTTAAAGACTATTGTCTTTACAAGCACTCGGACGGTTAGGCATGTATTTTGGAGTCATTGGCCTTCTCTCGCCCCTGTCTTTAATAGCCCACCCCATAGACATTCATCTTGGAAATTTTACCAGCCCCCCTCTTTTTGCAACTTCCCCTTGCTTATTTCTTTCATACTGTCCCAACCCGCCCTTTTATTGCGACCCCCTCCTATCCTGGCCTGAAGAGTACTTGCAAAATGAATGATCCCTTGTGATTTTTTTGTATCTTCTGAGCTTCTTGCAGACAGAGTATTGCATACGTATGAAGTTTACCACTGTGATTCAATGTTTTAACTGTGTGTGCTTTGTGTTTGTCATAATGTGTGCCTTATTAGGTTCTTCATAAAACAAAGTTCGCACACTAGGTATATGGAGAGACCTTGGATTTGAAGAGTATCAAAGTTCCAGCGCAAAGTGTGAGTGTCAAAGTTCCCAGCTGTTTATATAATTTTTAACTTTTTTAGGATTGAGGCATGAATGGCTGTCTGTCAGCTCTTTTGGTACATTTGAAGAAATCTGCGAGACCTTTATCCATATATACAAAGATCTTGATTTTGACAAAAAGCACCTTAACTGTCTTTTCATGAAATTAAACAAAATTCAAAATCTGTACTACTTACTACCGTATATTCTCAATTAAGCCCCCCGGGGGCTTATTGTTTTCAAGCATTTTAGACGGGATTATCAGAGAAGGAGCTTTATACATTTTTGAAATATGAAGTGATTCTCTATGGTGATAACTAATGTATCTTTCAGAAATTGTTATAAATAAAATCATCATCATCATCATCATCACCTTTCTTTTGGCACCACATAGATGTTTGAGCTTGATTTTGATTTCTTTTTGTTGAATACTAATGAACCTCATCAGCACCACAAAATTTATACTCGTTATGAGCATAGGGTATGTTTAGCATTATTCACATTTTTGGTGGGATGCTTAATAGATTTTCGCTTAATAAATAAATTAATAAATTGATAAATCTCATTTCTCACTGATTGCCAATGATTCTTTTATTCAATTTTTACTTGTTACTGTTTTACATATACATGTATGTAGTTTTTGTTGATTCCATTCTAACTACAACCAACTATGAATAAATTGCTTATTGTTATTATAACTATTGCTGCTTCTAGTTTGTTCATGTTACCTGGCAAGTCAAATACAAGTTACCTTATTTTAATGAGATAAATATTTTCATTATTAGAATAAGAATGAATAAATGAAGTTTCAAAAACTTATTTTTGTTATTTTGATTGATACTAATGCACACAGCACTATACTAGTAACAATGTCCTCTAGATCTGGCTACAACTAATACCCTTGGGTCTTGAGCTTACTCCCAATGTTAACCATCAAAGATTGCATTCTTAATGTTCTTCCTAATGATCTAGTAGTTCAAATTAGCGCACTGTTCTTTATTGACTCTGTCCTAATGTTAAAGGCAATGCTTCTAATCCACAAATCATCTTTTTGGTATCATGCCTAGAGCACCAATCACATCCGGGATGACTTCAGCATTTCTCATTCCTCAAAGAGTTGCTGTATCGATAGTTACAAGCGGCACCTATTCATATCGATAGTTACAAGCGGCACCTATTCATATCGATAGTTACAAGCGGCACCTATTCTTAACGTAGAAGGAGGCACTAGTGTCATTCTCCTTAGCTTCTCCTCCATATCGCACGTGCATTTACAGTAGTCAGACGTGCAGTAACTACTTTACTTCACTCTTTTTTCAATATCACATTGGAGAAGTTTGCGCCTTTATGCTGATGTCGGTGAGTTATTCTATTGTTCAAAGTCACTTGCTCGGTTGATAATGTAGCTGCCTGGAGAACAACGAGTTGAGCCATATTGATAACATTGTGCTTTTGGCCTAATCAAAGACACCTCTTATTGGTACTCATGGAGGGCTTCTCTGTGTATGCGGACCGAATGCACATATTGCTCATATTTTGCAATGGCTTTCAACATATCTGCATGGAGTTACCAGGATATTTAGTGCTATTCTCGACTCTGAATAGTCAAATCGCAGTAAGATCTTTTTCATTGGCCTACCTTTGCTGTATTGGCTTGCCACCCAGCTACCTAGCAGTTGGTCCAGTTCCAGTCATACCGTACATAGGAGCAATAACCATCCGGGGTCCATTCGAGAAACGTTCCATTCTGCCGAGACTTCGTGAACGATTTGACATCAAATACAATACGTTGACTATTTACGGGTATTTAAAAATTTTCCAGAGTACTCAATTTTGTTTTGCTCAATTGTTCATTGTTGCCTTCAAACATGTCTTCGCCCCCTCACACACAGTCACATGAGTATCTGCTATTAGTTTAATTTTCTGTATGTTTTTAGTCGATTTGTGCTCTCTTACTCATGGCCCATGGCACGTCCTCGTCTAGCTCCACTGGAGAAATTACTGTGAATTCCTAGATCATTAGTATATTTATACCTTGCATTCCTTTGTGCGTTCCTTGTGGTCCATTCCTTCTGTAGCACCTGTTTGCTTGTGTTTGATTTGACGAATTTCATCATTTTCTATCAAAATAAGGTTTTTTCTATATATTCCCTACATTACAATTCAGACTGTTTTCAAATGGATTTGCCTGTTGAGAATGATATGAGGTGTCGTTCATTTCTACATCACAGGATTATCCTTACCAACTCAGTAGCTTCAGTTGATTTGCTTAACTTTCTATCATGAGCCTAATTTCTTGCTTATTTGTTCTTGTTTCTATGTGTCTACACAACCACCACTATGCGAATGGCTGATGCCCTATTCACACTGCTCCGTTTTTTTACATAATCTGAGAGAAAAATATCCGTTTTTGTGAAACCTTTCTCTCTACTCCGCACAAAAACGCACAATTACATCTGCTTTTAAGATTTTTCTAGGTCTACTATTGTCAATTCAACACTTTCTTTGATGCATTTTGAAGTCCTTCATGCCTTTGCATTCCTTACCGCAGCTACACTTAACGATTATACAGGCACCGTTAGATTCTGAATCTCTTTGTAATATAATATTCCCAATATCATTTTGCTCATCCACGTCATTTAGCTTTTTCTTGCACCTCAAACTATGACGGCCTAACGACTGGAGGTCTTGCCCACAATACACACAAGCAATAAATACAACAACAATTGGCAATAAACGTAAGCGAAGTATTTTATAGTAAGTCTTGAATCCATTGTAATATTGAGTCTTCGCCCGGTAGGGAAGGCCTCTCGCCCGGTAGGTTTCCTGAGGGTCAGTCAGCAGCACAGGGCCGACCGTCATCCTACTACAGCTAGAAAAGAATGGACTTAGCAAGTAAATGTGATTGTTATGGAATGCTATTACCGGAGTAGGCCAGTTAGTAAAACCGGAGTACTAATCAAAGGGTAAAGAAAGAGAATGAACAGTCAGTGGAAAATTAGAGGGGTGTTTGAGAGCACGGAACAGAGGATTTGTGACCATGCTAGGGCAATTAAGAAAAATGGTTGGCTTTCTGATTTAGAAATGGAGGCGATTCGGAGAGATATCGAGATGGAAGAAAATTTGCTAATGATGTGGAAATTAGGGAAGAGACAAACCACCATGAAACTGGTAGTACCGTTGAAGAAGCTTATATACAACAGTTTAAAGGTGATAAAGGAAGAGGTTATTGATAATGATCTCACTGTTGAGGAAACGACCTGTGAAGGGATGGATTTAATTGCAGATGAAGGGGATATCTTAGATCAAATAAGGCAATCTGTAGATAGAGGAGAAAGTTGTGATGGAATAGCATTTAAGAGGGTGGAAGGAAAAAAGCTGAAAATAACGACTGAAAGAGCCAATAGAGTCATAAAGTATATTGGTACGGAGGACATAACTGAAACGAATAATCTTATTGTTGCGACTACTGTATTGATTGCGAAAGAGTTTGGGCTAAAGAAACATGTAAAAGGAGTAAAGAAGCAAGAACCATGGCGGAAAAGAAGGATTAAGGAATCAATAAACGAATTAAGAAGGCATGTCAACATTTTTCAAAGACAGCAAAGAGGGAAATGCGAAAGTTTATGACATATAACGAATTGGTAAAAAGGTCAAAGAAAGGAAATTTCATAAGTAATGGAAGAATTAAAGCAAAGGTTGCAGGTAAAGGCCTAAAAACTGAAGAGATATGAGCAAAGAATAGAACAACACAGAGTAAACAGAATGTACTGGCAAGATCAATAGAGAGTTCGTCAGGAGATGAGTGGGACACAAGGAGGTTAGAAGGCCACGCCAGATGCAGAATAGAGTGTGAGATTTTCATCAGGAATTAGGGATAAATGATATTTAACCCAGTAGGAGAGCTGAATGGCTAGATGATGGTTGAAAAGAATACAGGACATATCTCAAAAGAATGTTATAATTACAACGGAAATGATGAGAAATAAAGTAAGAAATCTTCATAACTGGAAGGCACCTGGACCTAATGGGGTACAGGGTTACTGGTTAAAGAATCTGCCCTCGCTACCTGACAGGATTGTAAGGCAAATGAATGATATGGTTAACAACACCAAAAACATATCTGATAGGCAGACTGAAGGAAGAACAGTGCTTTGTCAGAAAGACCCACAGAAAGGCAATGCAGTTGATAATTTTAGACCTATACCTTTGTAGCTCCACCTGAGCCACAAGAAACACGCCCTCACTCGTAAAACAAGAAACACGGCAAAAGCTTCATCAGTGGCAAACAGTTAGCTATAGTAAACAACGACTAAAAATATAATTGATATCAACAAAAACTATAATCAAAATTGACTAAAACTCTCTTAAACACCAAAAAAGGAATATCTAAGTAATCAAAACAAAATAATCAAAGAAGGGTATATACATTAAAACAAATTCTACTTACAAACTTATTTGTCCTTGTAGACCAAATAAAATCCCCTGTCCATACAGCAAATTCCCTTTATATACAAAAATACAAACTAATGTGCACCTGCACATAGTCTCGCGTGCACGCTCTCACTGGACCTAAACTGGCAATACAGCAAAAAGCAAACAAGTTCGAAACGTTTTATTATGCGCGTAGCACTCGGCCTCAAACAGAGAGCCTTATACAAACTGTTTCAATTCCCTCTCATCAAGTGCATAATGTGTTGCTTCATGTCCTGATCTTGTGTTCTCACGAGAAGAAAAACCTTACTGATCGATCGGACCAACTTTGATTTCAGAGTTTTTACCAAGACCGTTTCCCTCTTTTACTTCCACGATATTTTTGTATTTCACGAAGATTTTGAAGATTTCAAATATTTTTTTGGGAATTTTGGAGTATTTTATAGATTTTTCTATGTTTTGAAGATTTTTTAGATTTTTGCAAGACTTTTGAGACTTTTAAAATGCTTGCAGATTTTTTAAGACTTCTATATTACAGAAAAGTACATTTCAACTCATGTGAAGGTTCTTTTTCAAATATTTTGTTTTAAGATGGAGTAAAGCAGTTAATCTAACAACTAAAAGCCTAAACAAAAGTTGGTGCAGAGAAGTAGGGCTCAGTTACCCATACAGTAGGAAGGTTTCCTATATCTCGACTAAGTACCGTCAATGAACAGACAGAGCAGTATCGATTACAGTGCTATGGTAATTTTTCAATAGGGCTAAATGCAGCTGTGTGCATACTCGATGACTCAAAGAAAACCTACGTTTGATAAAAAGGAGCTGCATTAATGCCAGTTGCACAAGGTACCGATATTCTCTATGCTTCCTTTCATCTGGTCGATAAAATACCTATTGTATTGGAGTTCCCACGTATTTCCTTTCAAGCATGAAAACAAAGCTACTCTTTTCGGAAGAAACCTGTTATCATCCTCAATTCGCTTGAATCCACGCAAGTCACCGACTCTGACAGTGCAGTGTTACTTGCACTCAGAGGTGCTATGGAAGGGAGCCGGCTCGGGATGCTAGTCTCCTTTGTTACAATGAAGAGAGCTTTGGGTGATCAGCCACTCTTTCAATTATCTTAGGGAGCTGTCATAAAGTATGGACCAGAAGGGGGCGGAAGGGATTTAAATTCTTGTTGTAAAATGTCTTAGCCCAATGCAAGAAACAAGAAAAATTTACTTGGCCCCTATTTATCATCAAGTAGAATTTCATAGCCCCTAAAGTTTCAATAAGAAATGATAAAAATGCTGCTTGGAGTATGTAAAAAATCAAGTCTTAGAGTTATGCATTACTTCACTTTTTGGAGGTGATTCGACACTATGTTCTAGAGAAGACAAAAATTATCATTTCTGCTCATCGATAACCTGTTACTGTGTTGCACATTATTCTATTGTAAATTTGTTGCATAAATCTTTGCAAACTGGAGCAAGTCCAAGGTTGAGTCAATCTTCCACTCCTGGTTATGCAAAGTAGATGTGACTAGTCATCCTCAAAACCCTTCATCACTAGAAATTTCTCCTGGCTCATCTTGACCTCCTTTACTAGAGGAGATACTCTTGTCCTCCTTTCCTGTAATGCTGATTATCACACCTTCATCATCATCATCAATCTCACTTTGACCATATCCTTATTATTGACTGCCAGTGGTCTTTTCAGTTATTGAAAAGCAATGTGCTGGTGTATCGACACTGCTTTCTCCTTTTTCTTTAGTGACAGGCAGGCAGACAGCCATCTCATGCTCCTTTAAGTACTTGTCTAGAGTTTTACCCATCAGTTATGTCAAACTGTTATTCTCATAGTGAGACACTCGTTCAAGCTCCTTAAGGTCTCTTCAGAACTAATTTAGAGAGTTTTAAATGCTCATGGTACCACCTCACAATACTCTCATATCAATAATTTATTTATCGCAGATTTCCAGTAACTTATCCCCTTCAAATTATTATTATTTTTTTTATTATTATAAAATTCTTTAAGTTTAGTGTATATACATATAGCTTGTTAAACTAATTCATACCAACTCTTCAAATGCAGTTATACTTTTACTTTGGAAAGCCTTTTTTACGTTTCTTCTGGATCGAAATTCATCTATATCCCTTTCTGTACCATTAAGAGCTGTTTGTGTAGCAGACACATGGCACTAATGATACTAAGGTAACCATTGAATGAAGAAATATTATCCTGCATTTCTAAATCTTCTATCTATATACTGAATTCATGGCCCATCTTTCCAGTATGAAACAATTTGTTAGCCCAACATTTTCCCTTCAAAAGTTTTGGTGACACTGCTGAATTCCTTCCACCTCGGTCTGCTCCATACTTTATGACAGCTCCCTTACACTAGCTTGGCGAACTTCTGGCTTGATAGTACGAAGAAACCCTTTACTGCGGTTTTATGAATATATTACATCAATTATGTGTACCTTTTGTAAAACTTTGCATGTATTCAAATTTGAGCAGCCTAGTGACGTCATAGGTGTGGTCATGGGTGTAGTCTAAATAATGGCTTGCAGCTCAACCCCCATTGCTAACTCTTTAGTATGGCACCAATGCTTGCACTGACACCACTGCTTGCACTGGCACGGCTTGAATCAACAAAGTATAAATGACCTGGGCATGTAGTACGCACTCTTAACAGCTAATCATTGGACAGTTTTCCTTTCTGGTGGATGAGATAAACTGCAGTTGTTTTACGTACATATTTTCCACCATAAACAACAAGGGAAGAGCACTTATCTTTTGTTATAAACTAATATGTTCTTTTTTCCTTCATACCAGTCCTGTCTAATTCTCCATGCATGGAAAGCCCGGAATTTGAATTTGTCTGTAGTCATAAAGTGCCTATGTCTCCCTTGACAAAAGTAGGTTCATCTTGAGTCATTTCCACCCTGTTCTCTGTACCGTTCTCTCCTGGTTCTTAGTTTCTTTAGTTGTTACCTCGGAACAAGTAGATCTTTGTCATAGCACGAATCTAAATGGATTCCATGCAGGAAATTTCATACTTCAAAACCCATCTTGTTTGGCCTTCATTAGATACTATCAAATGATGTTCCTCGAATCATCAGTGCTTACTTACCTTTCTCTGTTGCACTGAGGGAATCGTCGCTATAGGGATCATAGAAATCATAAATCTTTGATTTTGCCCCTCCCCTTAAAAAAGCCCCCCTTGAATAAGCCCCAACGCTGGAACTCCCAATTGTTTATAAGCCCCACCCTAGATGATAGAGAAGTCTTTGATAAAGCCTAATTCTTACATTTAAACTGTCTTTGTAATATTATGGAGAATAGGAGCTTTGACAGTGAGCTGTTTATCCGATATTTGTCAAGCAATTTTGAAAGCCCCCCTCCCCAGTGAATATGCGCCTTCCAAAAATTATAAAAACTAAGTAAGTCCCCAGGGAGCTAATTCTGGAACATTCCAGGATTAACGCCAATATTTAGCTATTTTGATCCCTCCTTCCACAAAATCGAACAAGGCTGCCTCCATGAGAGCCCCTGCTTGGTGATGAATGGCGTCATCAACTTTAATCTACTCACACTGCGTGTTAGGACAAATTTTGTAAGTGTAGAAGAACCAAACTAAGTTTGAAGTGAACAGAAACCAAGTTCATCAAGTTACAGTATATTTTCTATAGTTGATTATAGTTCATAGTTGCAAATGAAAAGAGTGTTTTGTCAAAGACTGTAGAGCTGATCTGGAGAAATCTGGAGAAAATCCTGCAATTCATTCAGTAAAGAGGAAACCCCTCCTCTTTCACACACACACATATATATAAATCCTAACATGAGGAAATGCAATTGCTTGCGAACACTCGATAGAAGAAAGGTAATTTAATCCTTGGACTCAGTGCTCATGGACAAAGAGTGAAGATTTTCTTAAGATTTTGAGATTTTTGTACAGATGTTTTGGATTTTGTTTTAGATTTAGATATTTTTGTGGATTTTGCAGATTTTCAAAGATTTCTGGGATTTTTAAGATTTTCAAAGATTTTTGAGACTCTTTAGAGATTTTTTTACAGATTTTTCAACAACGCGTACGAGATTTTTTGAATGATTTGCCCCTCGATTTCATCGATAATAAGAACAATATCATCCTTCTTGAAGTTATCACATTCTTTGTTCCATCTCTGTCTGATCTGTAGATCAGGAAGATATTTTTTGATCCTTCTCTTCTAGAAGACATCTAACAAATATTGCACCTATTGCCAACTTCTTTTACTCTATGAATCACTTCTGGTGAATATCCCAGTTGGAAAACAATTTGATCTTAGAAGTAGAAGATGATTCGGTGCTTTCACATTCTGATCTCTGTGATCTTCTGACAGTTTTGTTAGTGGTAGTCCGTTTATGATAGCCTCAACTCGCATGGTAAAGTGTGTATATCTACGTCTGTCTGCATCTGCTCTTTGAGGACGGCAGCTAAAACTCTCCTAATTGATCTAATCTGCCTTCCCAGCGGCCCCAGTGTGTGATGCGTGTGGAGGATTAAAAAGCCATCGAATTTCATGTTGAAGAAACAAATTCATATAATTAATTCAGATTCCATTGACAAGTGGCGTCGCTAATTTCTATGTTTCCACCTCTGAAATTCGTACAATTAGGGGTAAGTCATTTAGTACGTACGCATGAAGGGGGTAAGGGGATCAAGCAAATGCGTACGAATGCGTACAAGGGGGGAGAGGGGTTGACACATGAAGTACGTAGCAAAGCAAAAAACTATTAGCTTTTTGCATCCATCCTGCAATATTTTCATTTGCAAAGGACCCTTCACAAATATTTAATTAATGTACTACATTTTCAGTTGAGATTACTTCTAGTACAGAGGTGTCAAACATACGGCCCGCAAGCCGAATCCGTCATTGTGGCCCCCTAGGAATTTTGAATAAACTGAAACCTAATGATATTTTTCCCATTGTAATAGTGGCATTTACTAATGGCATTTACAAGGCTGAATACCCAGTTTTTGGCCATTGTCTAGAGTGCCAGATAGGAAACATGCGATGAGTTATGTATATCTGAAAGCCCCTATTACCTAGCCTTCTCATGTTCTGTCAACCTACCCGACCATTGTGGCGCCATATTATGCCCTATGTGGCCCTTGGGCCAAATAAATTTGATACCCCCTGTTCTAGTATAATGCTGTTTTGTTTGAACAATATTATAGATTTTTCATGAAGTACATTTGTAGCGATCATTTTAATGTCTCGTGAATGCTTAAAAAGCCTCCGTGGTTTTGGATGTCTAGAAACTTTCTTGTAGAGATGGGGAGGGGGTCAAACAACAAAGAGTACGTACGCATAAGGGGGGTACGTATCAAGCGTATGTGTGCGTACCAGGGGGGGGTCAAATTTTAGCCAATTTAGAGCGTACGTACTAATTGAATGACCCCTTATCCGATCTGATTTCTTCAGGTATTCCTATTCTTGAAATGAACAATCAATGCCAAAAGTCTTAGAACACTTGCTGTATTTTTTGACCTTGCTGGTGAGCATTCCCCTCTCCCCTTGAAAACAATGTTGATTTATACAGGTTTTGTACACAGTAGATAAGTCAAATTGCTTTCGCGCAACACTGTCAGCTAACACAACCGTCAATTCAACATTGTTTTGACGGGTAGAGGGACGTAGTCCGTCGTGCTTCACCGGAGTCTCATAATTGTCATATAAAATGCTGCAGTCAAAAGGTGTTCCAAGGACTTTTGGTAGTGATCGAACCACTTCAATGAATTGATCAAGGAATCTGTATCTAAGCTATGAGCTACTTCAATGTGTACAGCACAAGCAACGAGATATGAAAAGATAACTCCATACCTCTTAGTTACACTTCTACCCTTTTTTATCGAAAATGGTCCAAACCAACCCACTCTAACAAATGTGAATGGTAACTGACTAGGAGTTTTTCGCTCTGCAGGAAGATCTGCCATCTTTCGTTGACATGGTGGATGCAATCTCATTTTGCAGTCGAAACAGCGGCCAATCAGAGGCCAAACCGCAACTCTTCCTTTGATTATCCATAATCTTTACCTGATCGCTACAAGTAAATATTCCATACCTCAATGACCAGTTTATTGATGGTAGGGCTTTACTACTAGGTCTACAACATGATATTTCTTTGGAAGAATTTCTGGATATTTAGATTCTTCATTTGAACTTAACATATGTTTTAATTCTGCCACCCACACAAATGAGATCACGTTTGAGAAACGGACCCAATCTTTGTAGGGGGCTAGATCTGCTCACAAACATCTTTTTCTTCAACTCTTTGATCTCTTTTGCAAATATCTCATTTTTTACACAACGCACAATGGTTTCTTCAGCCATTTTGATCTCATCAACTGATATCCTTCCCTTTGCTTTAAAAATCACTCTTCTTTGCCTGGAATTGTAGCTATTTCTTGTAGCGTAGTAACCATGCGATCGCTTTCTTTTATCGATTCCATTCTAAGAATCTTGAGAATATCAAATCCAACATACCT
Organism: Mastigias papua; assembly: GCA_964019165.1. Taxonomy (NCBI): domain Eukaryota; kingdom Metazoa; phylum Cnidaria; class Scyphozoa; order Rhizostomeae; family Mastigiidae; genus Mastigias; species Mastigias papua. The sequence continues at coordinate 7,650,935 of OZ025274.1, read as the reverse complement.
TTGGTTTCTTTCAACTGAACTGCATGTGCTGTTATTATTTTTCTTAAGTTCTGGGTCATCTTCCTGGATATCACTCAACTTTTCTTGATCGCATGTCCGTGTTATAAGATTTTGCCTTAAAACCTATGGACCTCTACTCTAACTTGCTTTTTTTTTTGACTAGCTGCACTGCATTGCGCCCACGTCGAGCATCATCTGCTGGATTCTGCAAGGTATTTATATAAACCATTGATTCGGACTTGAACCATCATGAATGACTGCAAATTTATTGGCAGAAGGGTTTTGAAACTATTTATTTTCATTCTTTGCAAATCGCAGAACGGCTGTGCTATCTGTCCAAAGAAAGGAGTTACTGATCTTGACATCTAGCTCTCTTCGAATCATTCTGTCCTGTCGGACTGCAACAGCTGCTGCAGAAATCTCTAGTCTTGACATCGTGATTGGTTTCACTGTTGCCAATCTTGATTTTGCCGTCAGAAATGAGCAACTGACCATTCCTCCATCGTTGTCCATCCTGATGTAAGATACAGCTCCATAATCATTTTGCGAGTCTTTGACTAATGATGTAGTTTAGCATCAATTATTTCACCAAAGCTTTCTGGTTTTAATATCTCTGAACAGTGAACTCATTTAATGATGACCTCAGTGAACAACTGGCAACTGTGAAGGAGCACTGCTGTCTCCAGGCAACTGTAACTGAGCATGACTGACAACTGCCAACTGTAAAGGAGCATGACTGTCAACTGGCAGCAGTGAAGGAGCATGACTGGCAACTGGCAGCAGTGAAGGAGCATGACTGGCAACTGGCAGCAGTGAAGGAGCATGACTGGCAACTGGTAACCGTGAAGGAGCATGACTGACTCCTAGCAACTGAGGCTAAGTTTGACTGAAACATGGCAACAGTGAAGGACTCTTCAGCAAAGATTTCACCATCCTTCCCCTCGACCTACCTTGAATGTACTGTTGATGAGTGAACTTTATGCAATTTTATGTAGGCCCTGTCCTCTGCCTTTTCCAACGCCACCCTTAGTTCAAATTCCTCCTTCTTTTTTTGCTTAATGTACAACTCCTGATTTTCATATCTCATATATACAGTTGACATCCGCTATCTCGACTGCCCGCTATCTCGAACATTCGCTATTTCGAACCAATTTCTGTTTCCCTTGGTTTTGCTATAGGGTTACGTATAGAAAAACCGTTTGCTATCTCGACTGCTGGCTATTTCGAATACTCATTATGTCGAACCGTTTTCTGTTTCCCCTGGACGAAAAGTGTTTCGCCATCTCGAACTTTTTTCTTTTTGGTTATATGAGTAAATTGAAAATACGAGTAAAAATCTGTTTAAACGGCAGATGACAGTTATCAGATTAAAAAGACAATGCCATAATACAATAACTGTTAGTAAGTAATAACTGTTCTTGCAATCTGACAATAAAGCGTTTTGACCCTTCTATCATCAATGTGTAAGGGACCTGCATGCCATCACCATCACCTAAGTTTACAGGTTTCTCTTTTACAACTGCATGACAATAACTGTACTGATCAGCTCTCATGAAAAAAAAGATTGTTTTCGCAAATTTCCAATTTTTTCCCTTTGGTAGATGACCAACAATGTCATTGTTATTTAAAACGCAAACGGCATACGTATCCATAATAAGCCAACAACAGAGGAAATAAGAGATGCGATGGAGGTAATATCAAAGTATTGCCTGTTCTCAGAGAATGGAGGAGTGCTCCGTGATCATTTCGTTAAAATAAATGGTGTTATATAGAAGGAACTGGTTAGTAAGAGGAAACAAATTACATTAGATGCTTATTTTTCTTAATGATTTAGTTTGACTTGTAATTTTGTATTACTGGCTACATATCCTTTATTGCTGCCTGTTAAACCTTCCAAATTTGAAAACAAATGGATTTTTTGGGGTCATCCGATAACTCGAACATTCGCTATCTGGAACTATTTTTCGTTTCCCTTCAGAGTTGGAGATAGGGGATGTCAACTGTATTTCATATTTCATTTAATTTTAGGAGGGTGAACCTTCAGCAAATGCTGGTTTTCAAGGGACCCTCCATCTATTTTACGATATAATTAATCAACACAAAGCTAATAAATACTAGAAAACAAAAATGCGAAAGGAATTTCTTAAATTAAAGTATAAAATCAAAATCAAGTATAAAATCAAGGAACTGAGAATCTCTCCAGAAATCTAGGTACAAAGCTGCCCCTTCCCTAAACTCAAAAAGAAAGGATGATCTTATGATCGGTTGGAATGAAGCACCTTTTAATATAGTTAGCTTCCGTCCGACCACTGGGAAGACTCCCAGTCCATTATAAGTTGTTTTTGAAAGCACAAATGGAAAGTGATTGCTTTGTCTCATTTGGGAGGTCATTCCAAAGTTTCGCACCTCTATACGAGAAAGATTTCTGGCCATTTGTTGATGTTTTCTTTGGAATCTTCAGGCCAGTTGTTGCATTTCGAAGAGTGTAAGAGTTGCAACTAGAGTTTCTTATGAAAAGATTGTGCAGGTACTGTGGTGCAAGCCCATTGATAGATTTGCAGATTATTAATTTTGATTCTTCATCTATGAGCTCATGAATAATCCCCCAACCGATGCTCTGAATTAGTGGTCCACTAGGGGCATTAAAGCTGCTTTCCATTAAAATTCTTGCAGCTCTGTTTTGAAGTTTTTGGACCTTATTAATTGTAGTTGCACCTCAGCAGCCCCATGTTGAACAGCAATATCAGAAATGGGGCTCAACAATACTTACATACAACATTTTCACGGTAGCAATAGGTAGCATTTTTATAGCATATGTTAGAAAACCAATGGCTCTGGAAACTTTGGAAGATATCGTTTTAATCTGTTCCTTCCAGTTTAGACTGTTATCGACTTAAACACCGAGCTACCTGGTTTTCCTGACAGCGTTAAGCTCACTGCCAAGTATCTTAAGCTTTGCATTCTCTGTAGCATTGCTAAGCGCTTGATGCCGTGACTTGGTTGTAAATAACACTAATTGTGTTTTCACAATATTTAGAGAAAACTTGTTGCCTTTCAACCAGGAATCAAGATCCTCAAGATCCCTGTTCGTAGCCCTGTTGAGTTGAGAAATATTTTTAGACTTAAAGCAAAGGCTAGTATCATCAGCATACATAGATACAGTGTAAAATTGCATAGCTTCAGGAAGGTTATTAATCTAGATCAAGAGGAGAAATGGTCCGAGGCATGACCCCTGAGGCACACCGACTTCTATATTTCCAGTTAATGAATCAATCCCCCAACTCTGCAGTACTGTTTTCTGTTGTTAAGATAAGACTGAAACAAAGTTATCGCCCGCTGCTGAACGCCATAGTGTTCTAAAACTTGCAGAGAAGATCATGATCAACCGTATCAAATTCTTTGTTAAGATCAATGAATACTGATCCAAGCATTTCACCATTGTCAAGTCCATTATACCAGTCATCAGTAATTTTAAGTATACATGTCAATGTAGAAGGTTTTTTCAAAAATAATGATTGGTCAGGGTGTATCAAATTATTCTCAATTAGATACCGCTTTAATTTGTTAAAAACAATCTTCTCACAAAGTCTTGAAATTGCAGGGAGAATTGAGATTGGATGTTAATTTGATTTATCAGTCTTATCTCCATCCTTAAAGATAGGTTTTATGCGAGCGTTTTTCCCCAAGTCGGGAAAATGACTAGTTTCGAGAGAATTGTTAAATATGAAAGCTAGCGATTTCTCAATGAGAGGTACCGGAAGCTTTAAAAAATAACTAGATATTTTATCACTTCCAAAGCTCTTTGATGCTTTAATTTTAACCATTGCTTCTCTGACGTCTTGTACCCCTATCGCCTTAAAATTGAATTGCGTGTTGTGAGGGTTCAGATTGCATTTCCCTGTCACCATTGGATTTGGGACAGCTACAATCTTGCTTGCAAGGTCCTTACCAACTGAACAGAAATAGGCATTCATGGTATTAGCTATATCCTGCATATTAACAATATCACTACCAAATTCTTTCAATATGTCAATCTTTGTCGATTTAGATCGCTTCTTAATAACTTGGTTTATTTTCCTCCATGATTCCTTCCAATTTCCTTTAGGTTGAGATATTCTTTCAGAAAAGTATTGCTTTGTTTGCTCATAATTAAGCTTGTTTATTTTGTTTCTAATATGCCTATAGGAGCTCATAAGAAATGGTGACTTCTGTTTAATAGCAGCCCTCTTAATCTTATCCCTGCTATGCGTAATTAACGTTGTTCAAATTTGCATTTATCCATGGGCAGTACCAGTCTCATTCAAACCTTGTTCCCAACAAATCTCAGTGACATGCATCCTTATCAAAGTTTTTCATAGATCTGGTGGTAACATTTTTGCTATCCTTTTTCAATGCCCCTTCAAATTTACGAACACCAAAAACCATATAGTGATCATTTATGAAAAGTTCATGCACTCCAGATTCAAGTATATTACAGGGAGATGTTGTTGCAATATGATATAAGGTGGAAGATCTAGTCAGCGCGACCCTTGTTTCTTCCCTTAATCAGCTGCTTGAGACTAAAGAGCTCATAGAAACTGCAGATATGCTTAGAATTGTTATCAGTAGACAATTCAGGGGCCCTCATGGTGAGTTCACAGTTTCATGGAATCAGTTTACATTAAGGTGTTTTGGAATCAGTTTACATTAAGACTCAAAACTCAGTCCTGTGTAAACAAAAAGAGTTCATTTTCTCACTTGGACTCTTCAAGTAAACAATGGTGAATAGGTGCTAATTGGCAAATCATAGGGCCAAATGGACGCATTATTCATCATATCACGTGTACCCGCATCTGGCTATATATTTCGGTTCACCTTTCGGTCGCTATCCGACGTTTCATACTCTGACGAGTGTCGGACGAGAATAGCTTTCAGTATGCTAAAAGAATGTTCCTGCTTTTTTGTGCTATAGTGAAGTTCTGTAGTACCAACAGACTTTTCAAGATCACAGTTTGTATCTACAAGAAGAATTGTTTCCTTTTCCTCTTTGTTGAGATGCGAGAGAACTTTTCCAACCTTATGAAAGGTGCCCAAACTGTCATCAGGCGGTCTGCACCACGAAATGATGAAGTAAGGTTTATTTTTAGGGAGCTGCATCTCCACATAAATTAGTTCAAGATCTTCGATGGGGATATCATTTCTTAGTTTATATGCCGGCGTGTCCGTGATATAAAGAGAGACTCCACCCCCATTGCAAGTTCTATGAAGACGCTGATGCTGATAGCCAGGTACTGCTAGCAGTTCATTAGGGTAGTGAGGATCAACCTTAGTTTCATTCAATGCAAGAACAGGAATATTTGAACCATACAATAATTGCTGAATCTCATCAAAGTGACCTCTAAGACGATTAATATTTAGAGAAGCAATGATTAAGCCTTTCTTAAAAACTAGTGGATGATGATAGTAGCCTTAGCTCCCATCAAGTACTGCGTCCCCTCCATTTGCTCCCTTTTAGTATTAAACATTGCGCAATTTTGCTAAGATATTACTTGCTAGCTTTTTTATACCTTGATTGTTCAGATGAAGTCTTCTTCGACCAATGTATCTGATACCAATGTTACTATTACCGATGTGACATAGATTCAGATCAGTTAATTTTTATTGGGAGAATCAATAGTATTACGAGCAACTTGGTTGTCCATTCTTTTACAAAAGTTGCAATAATTACCTTACAAGTTGGTAGCTCATTCTCGATCCCTGACTTTATATGTAATAGTGCATCTGGAATGCTTTCAGATGATGCCTTGGAGTTCGTAGCATCGTTTGTTCTGCTGACGTTCAATCTGCTGACGTTTCTCTAAGAATGCTAATTCTGCTGCAAGGGAGGCCATTCTTGTTGTACTCTTCATAATCCGTTTACTTTTATACAAATTGCTACTTGTCTTCCCTGAAAAAATGCAGAAAATTTTTGAAAGAGAAGCTTTAACCTGACGTACCGAGTGTCTGTCTTCCCAAAATGTGATAACATGTTTGTTCAAGTCTCTTGATAAAAGATGTGATACCACTTCTCAAGGATATGTGATCCTTTATGCTTGGATACTTTCATTCGGACTCATGACAGTATTCAACACACTCGTCAGTATCATCTTCATTCACCACTTCTTGTTGATATAGCTCGCATGCAGCTTTGAATACTTGAAATTTCTCATCAAGGTTTATCTGTTTCAGTGTAACCTCTTCAAGCAACTTTCCCACCAACAATGATTCAGATGCGTGCTTTATCGCAATGGTCAACCCTCGCTTAGCATTTCCTTATCTCTGTTTCAGATATCGGCTTCTTTCGGTACCGATCGCTTGGCAATCCAATAACACCTATCTATGGCTACTGCTTGTTTCACCTCGGGTCAGGCTTCCTCGTTCCTGCATAACACTTGAGAAATAATTTTTAACTATGACAAGAGGGCTTAGGGGATCGAGGGATTTTCTGGAAACAGTGGTAATCCTTTCATTTCAATTCCGTTTTATTTATTTCAACAGGGCATACAATACATTCAGTAATGAACTAAAGATCAAACTTAGGAGTGTTCCTGGGCAGGAACCTTGAGGCACTCCACATTCAGTATCTTTTATTTTTTGGTACTTTGCCATTCACCTTACAGCATTGCTTCCTTTTATCTAGATGTGCTATAAACCAGTCAAGCTCCACGCATTCAGCCCCATATAAACGTAGCTTAGCTATGAGAATATCGTCGGCATAAAATGCCTCCGCTAAAATGTTGTTTATTCTGTTGAATTGAACGGTTTGTAGATTTCTTTCTTCTTGATTTTGCAGTAGTTCTCTCCATTTCCCATTGGGAATTTTTCCAGACAAAAGGTATGGAGCTTATCCTCAAAAATGAAATGATAAATACAATGCAACCAAGCTTATGAATTAATTCCCTGGTGTATGATTTGCCATTTCCTGGGTGAAATCGTGCAGAAAACGCCTTCTCTTGCGTTACATATGTTCTAGTTTTAAATATTTTAAGTGTTTTATGTTTGTCTTTGTCTCGTCAAACTCTCCGTGTTCCTTTGTTTTCACCAAGTTAGACTGTTTTCAATAGTTATTGTTCATTGAAATTCTGAGTGGCCAGGGAGATGGATATGACTAATGCCAACAGGAAATTAATAGTGGCGTGCAGGAATAGTCACCTCCGAGATTCATGTCCTGCGCAAAGTAGCGAAACGTTTGCGGATTGGTCGCATTGTTTCAGATTGTATTTGTTCTATTGTTTATTTGTACCTTTTCCTATGGACATCTAGTCTTACTATTCAGATTTCTATAATCGCTGCTGGGCTGCTTTATTATTTACAGGACTTTGTCAATAAAAAGGTGATAATTATTCAAGATCCAAGTAGAATTCATATGTTTATCACGCCACTCATTATTGTTCACGTGTTCTTGGTGGCTGCTAAGACTGAACATTGCGCAAATTTTGTTGCAACGAAATTTTGTCTTTATCGGAAACACTTTACAAGACTCTGCCTGATTGCAATGCAAGTTGGCCTGTATCTTACTTACCTTCGATCCATTGAAAATGAATTGCTCCTTTGTGGGGATATTGGAACAAATCAAGGGGCCCGAACAAACTGAGATGTTGACTTTTTGTCACTGGAATCTTAATAGTATTTGAGCGAGGAATAAAATTAAACTGTCTATGCTCGAGGTATACAATTCAGTGCATAATCTTGACATCATTGCCTTCTCAGAGACCATACTGGATAGTACGATAAGCAATGACCAAATTATCACTGAAGGATTTAGTGATGCAATTTACGGCAATGACCATCCAAGCACACTAAAATTGGAGGGGTTTCTTTGTATTATCGAGAAGGGTTGCCAATTAAGCGTAGAAAAGCGTTTGAGCTGTTGCAAGAAATGATTGTCACAGAGGTATCCATCTGTCGCAAGAAAATATTTTTCGTTGCTATTTATCGCAGTCTGAGGCAGGTCTGGGGCCAATTTGCATTCTTCATAGATAGGTTACAATCCATAATCAGCAGAATGAAAACAGAAAAGCCTCATGCGTTGATGACAACAGGAGGCTTTACTTGCAGATCTTCGCAATGGTGGCATGGGGACACTGAACAGCCTGAGGGGAGTGGCCTAGATGAACTCATTTAAACAAACAATTTATATCAATTGATTGATGAACCCACGAATATAAGAAGAGATAGTATGTCCTGTATTGATCTTATAATAACAAACCAACCTGCTTTTTTGTCGAAACTGGTGTAAATCGATCCTTAGATGACTCCTGTCAACACCAAATTGTTCATGGGAAACTAATATAGCCACTCCGTTTCCTCCCCATATAAAAGAACTGTTTGGGATTATTCCAAGGCCGATATCTTGAATATAGAAAATGTCTTGCGAAAGGTAAATTGGCCTCTTTGCTTCAATGGCATGGGATCTAATGAAATGGTAGATAAATTTTACGAAATATTGAAATCTACTTTTTTGGAAAACATATTTAATAAAATTGTCCAGTTTAATAACAAAGACCCTCCTTGGATATCCCATGAAGTTATAAGGGCAATAAAGCGTAAGCACCGAGTTTACAAGAAGTTTGTGCAAAGAGGTAGAAGGGTGGAGGACTGGGAAAACGTAAAGGAAGTTTCCAAATTAACTTCAAAATTGATGGCTAATGGCAACGAAAACTACTACCAAACATTAGGCAGACAGCTCCCAGACCCTAATACTGGTAAAAGAGCATTTCGATCATCGCTAAACAGGCTGACTAGCAATAAGAAGCATCCCCATATTCCTCCGATACTCGAAAACGGGCTCTTTGTGGTGGACTTTGAAACTAAAGCAAATGTAGTGAATGATTACTTTGTAGCACAGTGTTGTTCAGCAGGAACATCAATTATTCTACCCAATTTGTGCCGAGGTCCATTCCAGCCCTGAAGCATCTTGATATTAGTAGGGAAAGGTTACTGAAGCTCGTTCAGGCCCTTAACTCCTGGAAATCTCATGGCTGCGATGAACTTTCTGTTGATCAAGATATGTGATGATGCAATCGTTGAACCTCTGTGCATGATCTTTGAGAGGTGTATTGAGACTAGTATTTATCTTTCTGCTTGGAAGAAGGCCAATGTTGTGCCAATTCATAAAAAGGGGGGTCGGCAATGCAAAAACAACTATCGTCCAATCTGACTTTTGTTTAATATATATATATATATATATATATATATGTGTGTGTGTGTGTGTGTGTGTGTGTGTGTGTGTGTGTGTGTGTGTGTGTGTGTGTGTGTGTGTGTGTGTGTGTGTGTGTGTGTGTGTGTGTGTGTGTGTGTATGTGTGTGTGTGTGTGTGTGTGTGTGTGTGTGGGTGCGCGTGTGGGTGTGCGCGTGGGTGTGCTAAATCGCTTACCACAATGCTTGCTACATCGCCTGACAAAATGGCGAGTTGTTTGCTACTGGAGTGTTCCTCTCCTGCAGATATCATTAGAATACTTTATATTTAATTGTAAGTATCATGCATAGTGGGAATTCGCTGACTTTAAGTCCTTTCCCACTATGGATGGCACGTAGTAAATTGATTGTTGTTTATTTAATTATATTTTAAATGAATAAAGAAAAAAAGAATATCGTTTTCAACAGCATTAAAGGCGTTCTGTAAGTGCATGAAAATGACTCCATTAACCCTACTTAATTCTAACACTTCAGACGTGTGGACATTGTCCATTGAGAAGTTAAAATATGAACCCATGTATTTGAATGACTCACCCAGTCCAACAGTAGGAAAAACAGCCTGGTTTATTAACAGTTTAGGGAGATATTGAATGGATGAAATATAAGATTTTTTAATTACAAATATAGGACATTTATCAACTCCAATAACCATGTTGGCCCTATTACACCATCTTGTAAAGTAATTAGGAAGAACTTGATTCTCGTTTTCAAGCCCAATTGTGACAGCAGCATCATCAGCAAATTGAAACCAATGAATCGGACGAAGATAACTAATAGAGAAGCCAAACTGTGTAAATTTTGAATCCGAAATGTGATGTATAAACGTATTATAGCGTAATTTGAAGGTTAATGGGCTTAGGCAGTCCCCTTGGAAAACGCCGGTATCTATTGTAATAAATGGTGTTTTAAAAAAGTTAGTGATGCCAGATGTCTGAAACTCTGAGTAAAGACCGCCGATTAATAGTTGAATTTGAGTGGAAATGTGATGATATTTTGAAACTTCAGGAATGAGATGATGATATGCTTCACCAAATGCATTTTGAAAGTCCAGCAATGCGATTACTAGAGACTTTTGTTTAATTCTAGCAGCATTAATATCGTTAGCCATCTGAGCAGTGTGTTCAAAGTTGCCAATCAACTTGGGAAGAAACTCTTTTTGGATTTGACGTTCAATATAGCCATTTTCCTTGAGAAAAGCAAACAATGAATCACGTACGCATGATGTAAAGATTTAAGAGGTACGCTCTTGAGAGTTATCGGTCTAAAATTTGAGGGATCAGAAGGATCATCCTTTTTATGCACAAGAACTGTGCATGCCTTTTTCCATGCATCTGGAACCATCTCACTGCCAGATGAAAATGTTTTAAAGCTTTTCATATAAAAACTAAACATACAAATACAAATCTCTCTAATTATAGGTAATTTGTACTTGGCTGGGCTAATTACAGATGATTTTATAGAAAAAATAGAGACATACTATATATACGAACGAGCTAACGCACAAAAGAATGCTGTTAATATGAAAGAAGGTCTGGGTTAGTCCAGAGTTTGTTGCGCATGTTATGTAATAAGTTGTGTTGCATTTGTGCTGCAGAATATGTAATAAGTTGTGCAAATTATTATACTAGTTAATTTAGTAATTATGAAGTTAGTGTGCCCTGTGTTAATAGCTAGATCCGTACACATCTGATTAAACGAATCGCCAGATTGTCCAAAGATCCCAAGGGAACTTATGGATAAGTTCACAAATTTGACGTGACGGTATTTCGATGATAGGTCATTTACAAGGTAGGGATATTTGGTAAATTTTCTATTAACGACTAATGCAGGCGTATTGAAGAAAGTTATATTACCAACTCAACTAATGACCTATATCTAGGTATTGAAATGCTAACAAATAAGTTCAAACCATCAATTGATATAAGTAGAGATACAAATGGAATAAATACTTTGTGAAGGTGAAGAAATGAAAAGAAGATGGCTCCAATATGGTACTGATCTATCTCAAAAGAGAACTTTTGTCATCCCACAACACGCACATGATGATGAAAGGGAATTAACACCATTATACTCTGAAGTGGCTGAAAAAATTAAAGAATTACAAACTAAAATTGCCTAGCTTTTGATGACATTGCAGTAGAGCTACATATGTCTGTAGGGAACAAAGTTGTGACTTGCGTCCACAAGTTTGGTACGTCGAATTGATTAAAGACAAAATGGCCTAACAATTGAGTTGAATCTGTATTTATACCAATACCGAAGAAAGACGATACTTTACTGGGTTTTGACAACTGGACAATTGCGTTCATTAGCCATTGCAGGAAAAGTTTGCTAAAAATCATTGTTGGAAGAATGCAACATAAATTGAAAGAAAAAATTAGTGAAGAACAGGCAAGCTCTATATTTGGTATGATTACACAAGTCAGATTCTGAAACTTAAGATGGTGATGGAAAGAACAGAGAATTTGGTAAAAACATCTATTTGTGCTCTATAGACTACAAAAAGCACTATTGATATGGTGCCTCATAAACTACTTTGGCCAAGAATGCTTGAAATGAGATTTTCCTCATACATGGTTGATTTAATCAAGAGCGTGAATACCAAACAAAGTGCAGAGTTTTGGACTGACTGAAGATTTTTGGGTTGAACAAGTTGTACGGCAAGGACGCATATTATTCCCGCATTTTTTAACATGTACTGTGTTCAAAAGGTAAGTATGAAAATGCACTTGATGGATATGAAGGTGAAGTGAAGGTTGGCTGACGGAATGTTACAAATTTAAGATATGTAGCTGACGTTTTGTTATTTGGTAATAGTATAAAAGAATTGCAAGGTCTAGTACACAGGGTCTATGAGGCTAGTAATCAAGCAGGCTTATATCTCCACACTAGTAAAACCACTGTCATGAAGATTATTAAAAGCCCGGTGATCAATGAACAAGATGATATAATCATCAATGGGCAAGAGATGCCAAATGTGAAGAGCTTTGTTTACAGACAATTACAAGAATTCTAAGAAATTGCCTGGCATCTTGCTATCGCAAAAATGCAATGACTTCGCTTACTAACATTTGGAATGATAGAGCAATTTCAGTATCTAAAAAGAGAAGACTTTTAAGATCTCTACTCTGTAGTATTGCTACCTATGGTACTGAAGTCAGTAGATAAAAAGAAAGTTACTTCCTTTGAACTGTTCAGAAATTATAGGTATTACGCAATCACACACCCGTCATATACTATATTTTGCTAGTATGTCATGCTGCTAGAATTGGAAAATTAAACGAACCTACCTGTAGGTGAAGTTTGATTGAAATTCTGTAAGTCATAGTGTGCCTCAGCGCATATGAACAGTTTTTAGAGCAGTAAATGTATCAATGACAAATAAATACAAGATCCTAAATAGAAAAGGGTTGGGTAATAAAATATGACGGGAGGGCACACTGCTCTTCCGGTCACGGCCGATGACTTACAGAATTTCAATCAAACTTCACCTACAGGTAGGTTTGTTTAATTTTCCAATTCTATTACGTCATCGGCCTAGTTCTCTACAGAGCTGTACGAGATTTTAGAGCTAGCATTGAGACATTTACTGTTTGGGCTTATACGCATAACTTCAGAAATCCTATACACATAATGCCTATTGACGTTACCTGTCACAATGAGAAACAGTAGATCAAATAATTCATTAGCAGTTATGTACAAGAAAACTGACAGAAAATCAACCTACTAAGGCATTGAATTCAACACATTAATTAAATTGTAAAGACAATGAGTTAACTTTGATCACAGCAACACCTACAAATGACATCTATCGACGCCAAGCAAGACTGGCCGACTTGGCAGCACGATATAATGCTCAGTAAAGATGTGGCTTGTTGGATGAAGTGGATGCTATTTCATGAGATCAGAAAATAATACTATAGGCCACTGGTACAGCATTAATGTCCTACAACCGTGTCTGGCGATAGTAGCCTGGATAAATTTCATCTACAATAATAGATTGTGTGTAGATGATGGCAGTGCCTTAGGTATCAACAGATCAGACCATAACTGTTTATCACACCAGAAAACATCCATTGCACACATAAATGATAATGATAATGATAATAAGGCTAGTATGTCTGTATAAACGTAACATGTATCAACAATAATCTGCTGTTTTCAGTCAATTAACGAAGCAGTTAAATTTTGCATAAGAAAAATCAATTTGGGAGTTTGATTCCACATCGCCCAAGAACGTATAAATATGAACACAAAGTGTCACACAGTATGTCAAACATGCATGTGAAATAGTAGCACATCTCACAAGCAAGGTGAAATGCGCTAAACATAATATCATATATACTAGTAGCTGCTTTCGATTGACGTAGAATAAAGGGAAAGGAAACCAAATCAGAAAGCATAGATACAATTGATGAGACAATACTGTGTTCGTACATACTGATTAGGCTTTACACGTGACATGCTGCTTATGCGTACAAACATTACATCACAACGGAAAGAGAACAAGATGACCCAGTACAAATCCAACAATCTTTCAACGTACATTACAACATTTGCCTAAGCTTGCAAAGCAGCAGTTATTGTTACAATGCTATTAAAAAACATAGTAATGTAGCAGGTAAACTGGCTTTGAGGTAAATAGATTGCATGTAAGATATTGGTAGTAGCTGGAACATAGGCAGGGAAAATATAAATTGTGGACCTAAATAAAGTAGGTTATTAATATCTTGATAATTATCAATATCTTGTATACATAAAATCAATCAATTTCTTAGCAATATGATCAGGCTACATTGGACAGAAATTGCAAACTTAGTTTGAAACCTCAATACAAGCAAATAAATGACTTAGTAAGATTTCAAGCAATATGATAACTTATATAGAGCATTCATAAATATCATCCATCATACATCCTGATAATAAGCTGCTCAGATTCCTTATCTGCAAAAAGGTTGATATGCTAGGACTCAGAACTTCACATACAGTGAAATATATGTAATTGTTCAAGAAAAGCTTTGGGTTCGAGAGCAATTGAACGGAAACACACTACAGTCACTACTAAACATTTTTGACAAAAATCAATGGCACATGTAAATTCTTGATCATTAACAATGCAATATTGCATCAAACAGCATCGGTAGACTTGCAACAAATGGAATAAGCTGCTAATATGAAGGACGCTGCTCTTTGTTAGTCAATAAAATACAAAACTAAGAGAAAAAGCCACGCATAGAGGCGGTGAATGGAACCTTAACTTCAGAAATTTGGCAATCCATTCGATCAGTCCATATCGTTTGCAAACACTGCTGAGCCATGAGCGAAACATCGGCAAATGCAAGTGGAAATGCCGATTATCGATATTTGTCGAAGAATTTCAACTGACAGAAAGCATCGCAAGTATATTGCTATTTCATTTTCAAGTGACCCATAAGATATGTATGTGCCCCCCCAAAAAAGACACGACGTTGCTGGGGTAATAAGATCAGTTAATGTAACGCTGTAATTGTATCTTTGATGAACACGCTGGTAGATGTATTAAAATGGAGGAAATACAATGAATACATCCTTGTTTTCTGAATCTAAACCATGCATGGCTTATTTGCTATTTAGGGAGATGGTGAATAGATGTTACTAGTGTACAACACAGCAAGCTGGCAAGTCACTTTACGCCACAGGATAGCATTTTTGCATTTCCATCATAATGGTGTCATTTATCTATAATGCCTGCCAAAAGTCTTGGAACACTGGCCATGATTTACATTATAAACGAACTATAGCATCCCCTCCCCCTTCAAACACTGTTGTTTGAAGCAAATATGAATTACCCGACTGGTACAATTGATGCACGTGTACAATGCTACAGATCTCTCCTATCCACACAACATTGTTTGAGGGAGGAGGTTGCTTATACGTTAATTGCTATGACCGAAAAGTGACGGGAGTTGGAAATTTAAAAAAATGTGCAGGTGTTCTAACTACTTCTGGCAGTCATTGTATGATTTTCAAATTTAAAGAAGGCAGGTAGAATTTCAGCTGTGGTGTGTACCCATAGGTTTTCAAGGGTGCTGATTTCATTTTCAGCGCAACCAGAGCCATATCTTCACGGGGTGATCCGCTTTCATCACCATTTGGTGTTGTAACAGACCTTGTATTGAGGAAAATTAACTTAAATATCTACAAATATTAACGATAGTACAAAGTATGTCCAACATTATGTATGTATACTGTCAAATATACCAATTTTGAGTGAAAGCAACTACTATTCAAATGACAATATATGCTACATGAGTGGGATGTCAAACATTTCCTCTCGTGGAATGGAGGCTACAATTCAGGCGGTTGAAAAGTGAATATTTGAATTTTTTAGGCTCTTCATATTCAAAAAAGTTTAGAAAGCACTGTCAGTAACCACGGAAAACTATGTCTGATTATCAGGACCAGAACTGTTCTTCAACACTAGCAGCCAGTAGTGTGAAGAAAGCATACATAATTACATACAGTAATGCTGACACTAAAGCATTTAATAGAGAAACGTTCTCTTCTGCAATAGTCAAATCCTTTGAATCTGCTACAACATCAGTGGTGACTCAAAGGGCCTGTTGTATGGAGCAGCATAAAAATGACAGCTACCATTTTCATATGGCCGTTTTATTGGAAAGGGCACAATGGATTAGGGTAAAACAGCGTATTCAAGAGGACTATGATATTGTTGTGAACATTTCAAATCATCCTGGGTATTATTCCACATATAGATATATGGTGAAAGAAGACCAGGCAGCTTTGAAAAGTCAAAATCATCCCACAATTGCAGTTCAACCCAGGACTATCAGTGCTACAAGTTCAAGGGCTAGGCAGGGTCGCAAAGGTAAGCAACCTAAACGCTTGTCCAATAGTGAGGTGGCAAAAATTGTGTTAAAAACAAAATTCATAGCCGTCTGCATCTCCTGGCCCATGCAAAATCTATTTCAAGACAAGGGGATAACCGTCTGTACGATTTTATGTTGAACAGGAGCCAAAAGAAGGTGAATGAGCTTTTCGACACAGTGTGGGAAATTGAAACAGCCACTGATAAAGTTGTACGATCTGCAATGTCCTGGCTGCAAATCTTACAACAGTAACTGACCGGTGCATGTATATGCAATGGAGAGTGGCTGCAATGTGCCCTCGACATTTTAGCCAAAACTTCCATTGACCGAGGAGTGTTCTCTAAAGCCATTATCAAGCTCCTTGTTATGGGTTGGAGCAAAAGCCGCAATATACTTATTTGTGGTCCAGCAAATTGTGGCTAAACGTTCATCCTTGACCCATTAAAGTCATTTTTAATGCTTTTCTCTCTCCCGCTACTTGCTCTTATGCATGGCTAGGTGTCAAGGACAAAGAAGTGATTTTTTTAACGATTTTAGGTGGTCTCCTGTCATACTTCCGTGGAGCAACATGCTATTATTGTTGGAAGGCCATATTGTCCATTTTGCTCCTCCAAAAACAACGTACAATCAAGATATTGAATTTTCCAAAGATACCCCTATCTTTGCTACATCGAAGGCACCAAAATATTATGTCAAGGGCTCCATGACTGACGATCGCGAAACAGAAATGATGGCTCTTCGATGGCACAAATTCAAGTTCGGGCATCAATTTGATATTAATTGCCAGAGAACAGTTCCCTCCTGTGGATATTGTTTCGCAACATTGGTCGTAAAATAACTATAAAGCTTATGTTATAAACGCAGTATTGTCCTTCGCAGTATGCATGCTTGGCATTCGCTTCGGATTTGTAGCCAATGGCTACCACCAACGGTGTACAGGACGGTCTACACTTTCTTTAGCCCCCACTACCCCTTCTCGTGGCAAGTATTGTCCTAACAACTTTTCCCAAAAGATGTGCTATGTCTGCTAGTATGTACAGGTTATGTGCTATATACAAACGAGTAACCATGTTGGACAGAAAAGTGAAATAACTCAACGGTCTACACTTTTTGGGAAATAGATTAGACCTAAGATCAAATTATTTCGCTAAAAGTGTAGACCGTTGGCGTTTTTGCATGCAAGAGAATAAAACCCATCAATGATAGTGGTGTTTGTGAATGGCACTATGTAACAACTGATGAAATTCCCAGTGACTTAGGGAGTAGAGGGAGCAGTGCAAAGCTACTAGGAACATTCAGGTTTTGTGGACCATGTTGGCTGACGAAGGAAGAAAAGTGGCCAACAAGTCAACCTGATGTGACAGAAAGTGCAGAAGCAGAAACTGAGAGAGTACCAAAACAGCAGCCACAAATGTTTGCCAAAGAAGAAGAGGTTAGTGAGAATGCAATTGATGGTTTACTTCAAAACCACTCTCTTTGGAAAATGCTGAGGACAACTGCATATATTTTACGATTTATCACCAATTGCAAAGGGAAGGAAAGACAGGAAGGTAAACTGACAACAGATTAGATCCAAAGTGCAGAGACCATGTGGACCAACAGAGTACAGAACTCCCAAGAGCTGAAATGTGATGTTGAATTGAAGCAAGATGCAACAGGAGTTTGGAGATGTTCTGTAAGGATACCGAAGTACCACACTGCATTTCTGCCCAGAAATCACAAGTTAGTCAAGTTGCTTATTGATTATTACCATAAGAACTTTCTTTATGGGAAGTATCAATGACAATGTGCAGCATAGGAGAGAGATTTTGGATATCAAAACTTCGATCTTTGGTAAAGACACTAATCCACGAGTGCAATCACTGCAAGAAATTTCGAGTAGAAGCATTAGCAGCTCCTGCCAAGTCCTTGCTTCCAGATTTCAGAACCACAGTGACAACTCCATTTGAATACACGGGCGTGGATTTTGCAGAGCCTGTCATCTACCGTGAGAACAAGAAAACACTTGCAAAGGCATATGTGGCTCTTTTCACTTGTTCGACAACCAAAGCAGCGCATCTCAAATTATGCAAAGAAGTTACAACAGAGGAATTTAGGCGGACCTTGAAAGAATTTGTTTCCAGAAGAGGCACCCCTAAAGCCATAATCAGAGACAATGGAAGGACATTCGTGGCGACCAGCAAGTGGATTAGAAAACTGAAGAAAAATAAAGAACTGATGAGCTATATGGCAACCCAGAGTATGCTTTGGAAATTCAATCTATCACGTGTTCCATGATGGGGAGGCTTCTTTGAAAAACTGATTCGTATTATGAAACGGAGTCTGGCAAAGGCCATTAGAAGAAAAATGCTGAGGTTCCAGAACTGGAGGAGATATTGTTGGATATGGAGTATTCCATGAACAATCGCCCTCTTTGCTACCAAGTAGAGGAATTCCAAGAACCCGCCATCACACACAACATTCTGATCAGAGGACGGTCAGCCAATCTGCTCGAAGAGGATTTGAGCAAAGTTTGAGATGATAAAGAACTTCCAAAAAGACTATTATTGCTAGCTAGAAGTAAAGGGCAGTTAAGAAGAAGATGGATTAGGGATTATCTTCATGCATTAGAAGAAAGACAAAGCAAGTACACTGGCAACGATGTGAAGATTCCCAAAGTAGGTGCAGTGGTTCTCTGAAAGATGTCAAAAACAAAGCTCGATTGAAGATAGGGAGAGTCATTGGAAAGGTAATTGGTAAAGACGGAGTTGTTCGTGGTAAGACCATCAAACTTGGTAATGGCTGCACAGTGGAGTGATCACTGCAGCTGATTTGCAATGTAGAGATTGGAGGGGAAAATGAGGCGATCACACTGAATCAAGAAGCTGCTAAATTTGTACCCCGAACAAGGAATCCAAGAAAAGCCAAAGAAACTGCAAATCAATGATGTTAGACTATATGAAGATGAAGAAAACTAAGAACACAACATTAAAACTGTGGTCACATTTTAATGGGCGGAGGGTGCTCAGAAATAATAGGTATTAAGTAATTATACAGCCGTCATATGCTATATTTTGCTAGTATGTCATGCTACTAAAATTAAGTATAGTAGTTTCAGTAAGTTCTTCAGTTTGAAAGTGAGGTTGTACTTCTATGCTATGAGAAAGAAAACATCAACACTGTGGGTTTTCTTTAGTGTTACTGGGAGTTTCTCTGTAAAAAACAGGGCCTAAAATCGGATACAGATAGAAATTCGCACAGAACTATGGTGTTATCGCGGATTTTTAAGAATTAGCGAGGCTCAGAGAATCGAGCAAATATGTTCTAAGTAAAATTGGAAATGTTGAAAGATCATCTCTCGATGCTATAAGAAAACTAGCTTTTATCGGAGATCCATTTAGTGAAGGTGATATTGTAAGGATTTATTAACAGGGACAGTATTCTGATAAAGTGGCAGAGGTAGACCAAAAGGTAAGGTTAATGGACAACATTCAAGAGCTTAGTGGATCTCAGAGTTTTGTTGGATTGTATCGGCTGGCACAGGACAGAAAAGTATGGAGAGCCATGGTTGCTCAGCTCAAAGAGCTTTCACTTAATTGACGATGATGGAATCGCATGCAAAAGTTGCAACTTGAGAGAGTTCTTACTTTGCTGTAGAGCATTTATCCTCATAATAACAATGGTACTGAGATAAAGCTTAAGATAATTTATGGAATACAAATAAAAGTTTAAAATTTTGCTCCAGGGCTTAACTTTAAAAGATTAATGTGTTTGGGATTTCGCAAGGTTGCATGGACAGCATAGTTTTGGCCTTAGAGAAGTGAACAGGTGTAGACACTACTAATGTCCCCCCACCCACTGTCTTACGGTCCTTTGTATTGATGGAATAAATTACAAACTGAAGTTAGGGTCCACAAAGAAAACCGGCTAATTAATATTTGAAGACACCATTTTAATACCGTATGAATTCAATAAAACCTAGCATAATGCTGGGAATAATGTGCTTGAAATTGAGCGCTCAGTTACTGAGTCCTTTTGTCGGTTGGGTTCCAGCATATTTAGATGGGCTAATTCATGCATAGCATTTGGTTGCCTTTGTGTTGCTCCGCAGACAATTTATTACTTTTAGTTGTAGTACCATTCAGTTAGAGAGTATATTCATATTTTATCATATCTCATTTATAGTATGGGAAAGCACCAGCTTTTCTTTTGTTACAGCCCTAACAATAATTGTTCATATACCCTGTAATTTACTGTTTCGCTTGAACTACATTCGGTCTGCGGTAATAGCAAGCTAATACATGTGGTCAGTTTCTAGACGTAAGTTCTTTTTAGTATCAATATCTACGAGTGAACATTTTTCAATCAGGTTTGCGTAATTTTTGATATTTTTAGTTAAATGTACCTATCTGAATTAATTTTTTATTGTATTCTGTATCATGTGTAAGATAACTGGACTGTAATAACTGACTTTCTAAAGCATATAATTATAGCAATATATTCAATCTATTTGAAAACAATACCCTTTTACAAAAGTAATAGAATTAATATCGATTGCATCCAAAATCAGTAAATTATTCAGTAACCTGTCAACGCCGTAAAATCTGGCAGTAGAATCCACTTTCAAAAAGTTCTATATTTTCAGAGTGACTCACTGTCCTTTTGGCTACTTGTGCTGTTTTACTCAAAATTTGATTGTCTATGTAAGTTTCAGATTTCAGCAAGCTGCTATTTGACATTACCAAAATCTGCTTCAAGTTCAGTACACCAAATCCATAACTACAATTTTAACTTTTTTTTGTCATTTTTCTAACTTAGCCTGAATAGTTTCCGTATCAAAGCTATTATCCTTTTCCACATACTTCTACACCACTACTTCCTTGAAAATAGTTTGATGGAGTAAAATTGCAAGGTGGGATTGCAGTTTTGACAGGTGGGAAAAATCGTATGCCTGTTAATAATACCAACTATAGTAGTATAACTAAAGCATGAATCTCATCCTGTAACGAGAGAGGTGAATATGAAAAGAGGGAGAAGAAAGCATGAAAGTCTGGGGACAGAGCCCGTGGGAAAACTGTATGGTCATACCCTTCAGATTTTAGGAAAACGCTCTTTCTGAGTATAGAGATATGTCCGTTCTGGACAGAAACCTTCAGATGAACTTATGAATGAAATCATTCATATTCGTGCGAGAAGCTTTGATGGTTTTTATAACATTCTTCGGCTAATCTAGCTTATCACAGTTTCGAAAAGTTGGGGCATTCCTCTTTCTCATGCACCTTATAGATCCACTAAAAGTGTACTCTAGAAGTCCTGAATTCCTAGTTTGCCTAGTTTTTGAAGCTGTATTACCGAAATAACATAGCGTTCTACCGAATAAAACTGATTTACCGATAAAAGACAGGATTTATCGACAAACAGCAAGGACTTTCGGGTTGTCGCGCTCCTCCGCATCCCAAGTAAATCCGTCCCTAAACACTATGCAAGTAGAGCCATAGAGAAGCCCAAACTCAGAATATATATATATATATATATATATATATATATATATATATATATATATATATATATATATATATATATATATATATATATATATATATATATATATATATATATATATATATATATATATATATATACACAAATTTTTATAGAACTATAAACAGAGCGATTATAAAGAAGATTTATAATCCTGATGTTAATGCAACACCGCGAAAAATGAATGAATTAAAACGTACAGTCCATTTCAAGTGCAGTCTGCATTAGAGCCCAGTCTGCACTTTTAATTGAAAGTTGCTCGCAAGATCAATGTAAAATATCGTTAATTAAGGGAGATCCCCAAGCCCCCGTTAGAAATCACCCTTCATTTCATATAGCATTAACTCCTGCCTGAACATTTAAGCAGGACCTCTATTGTTTCAGTTTATAGCTAGGCAGGAATTAGCGCACAGACGCATGGGAATTTTTTGTCTGTTTGGGACCTGCCCTACTGGTGTGGGCGGGATTTAGGGCTCAAAACAAAGCTATTCTTAGACAACAATCAAATGCCACTTCACAAATACTAAAATAAAAGCTGCATTTGATGGCGAAACTAGCTAGCTTGTCGTAAAGTCCATTTGGAGGTTCACAGCTATATTTTGGTAACTTCTTGAGAACTTCGATTCCTAAACTGTTTTAGTCTGGCCGGACAGAACGAGCAGGATCTCTGACTTGGCAAATGCATGTAGTTGAAAATAATCACATGTATCGGAACAGTTGTCTTGGTAGATTAGGTTACGTCATTTTACCTGAAATGATAATCAAGGATTTGAAAACCCAGCTATAAAGCTAATGCTTTCAGTTGCCAAGCGGAAGTTATGCCAGCTTTTCTGCGCAGGACAAAGAAATATCAGAAAATTCTTGTCCTATCATGGCTATGCATTGTTTCTCGATAGTGAATTATTCTTGTCAATACTTGCATAGCTCACAGGGTGAAGCTTGTTGTCATGTTCCTAATCTAGAACAGCTTCAACCCCCTTCGTACAACGCATCATTACTCAATATGTAAGTTTTTGAAGAGTCCAGTTAGTTGGCAAGCAGATCCTCATGCAACAATTTACGTGCAGCTTCAAATGAAAATTCTTGTAGCTCTTCCCATTTACTTGGTTGTGCTGCCTTTCCATCAAAAAGTACATCGAGGATGCAGTAATAGCTTTGAAATTCTTTGTAAAAACTGACAGGTCTATAGAACAAACGGGCCTTTTCTTGGTTATTGGTCGTGGAACATCTTTAATTATCTTCACGTTGTTTTCATGCAATCCTCTCCAATTTTCACTTAGACGATGGCAATTGAAATCTATATAGTCTGGTCCGAATAAACATATTCTTATTCAGATTGTCAAGTGGGCACTTATCAGTTTCTGGAACAATTCTTGAACTGTCTTAATTGGTTCCTCCAGAATCTTTGCTGCAAAATAAACCAATTCCAGCAAAATGCAATACTTCCTTCTATATCATATATAGGCAGGTCATTTGTTGCAAAAATTAGGCCTTGTCTCCTGTCAAGTTTTCTCTTCCGATTCCTTGCCAAGAAGCATATTGGAACAGATTAGGATTTGGGCATCTTGAAATTTGCCGAAAACTTCAAGATGGCGGAGTTCATCAAAATGGCGGAACTTTTACAATGTTTTCGCTATAAATTAGCAATATTATCTTGTAAAACGAGCAGATTTTGCGCCAAAGTGTTTTATTGCATCAAACACATGTCCGTGGTCGTGACTGATCATAGAAAAAATCAAAATGGTGTTCTTAAGATCGTAGAACTTAAGATAATTTTAGTACTTTGCTCTATAGTAACAAAGTTACTGCGATCAAAACTTTCCATAAGTTAAACAAAGCTGACAAGAGAGCCTTATAGTAAGAATAGAGCTTTATGAAATAAAGAAATGCGATTTCAGGTAAAGAAATGGGAACAAATCATACCATCAGAAGACAATAGTTGGCGATTTTAGAGGCGCATTTCCATTTTGATCATCAGACACTTAACCTTTTAGATCTGCCTGTACCCACTTTTCCTTGACTCGGAAGCAAGAATACATCCTTTCAAGGGTTTTCAAATTGATCATTATCTTGTGGAAGCTTCCCAAACTTCATGTTAACTCATTATCAAGGGAAAGCCCACCAAACTCTGTGTTAATTATGCCTGTCGTGCGTACGTACTGAAAGACGAAATTCGCAAAAACGACCCAAAATCGAATCAAAGCCACTCAAGGAGCCACAGCAGTATAACTATTGATAAAATAAAACGGAAATGATAAATAGGGTCCTTGACTTTGATGATTACTCAAATGTAAGTGAGAATGGCTTTTAGTGTTCAATAATGACCGTTATGGTAGAGTTGGACAATAATAGAAACTTGAAGTATAATCAGCATGCAATAGCGTTCTTCAAAGTGGAAATGCACCTCTAAAATCGCCAACTATTGTCTTCTGATGGTATGATTTGTTCCCATTTCTTTACCTGAAATCGCATTTCTTTATTTCATAAAGCTCTATTCTTACTATAAGGCTCTCTTGTCAGCTTTGTTTAACTTATGGAAAGTTTTGATCGCAGTAACTTTGTTACTATAGAGCAAAGTACTAAAATTATCTTAAGTTCTACGATCTTAAGAACACCATTTTGATTTTTTCTATGATCAGTCACGACCACGGACATGTGTTTGATGCAATAAAACACTTTGGCGCAAAATCTGCTCGTTTTACAAGATAATATTGCTAATTTATAGCGAAAACACTGTAAAAGTTCCGCCATTTTGATGAACTCCGCCATCTTGAAGTTTTCGGCAAATTTCAAGATGCCCAAATCCTAATCTGTTCCAATATGCTTCTTGGCAAGGAATCGGAAGAGAAAATTTGACAGGAGACAAGGCCTAATTTTTGCAACAAATGACCTGTCTGATAGAACTTCTTGAACTTCACTTTTCAAAGTGACCCCAATAACAGGCATCTCAAGAGGTATTTTCATAATTTCATAGTAACTGTCTGGTTTACAAGCGCCGTTTTTGTTTAATTTCGCCTCTTTCACTTGCCAATGTCCTTTGATCATATTAATGTTTATTTCTACTCTGGTTTTGAACCAGTTCTGTGGTGATTGGCATCCTTTCAGGATAAGAAACTGTCAGTTTGTTCAGTTTTCTATAATCAGTACTCACTCACTCAGTTTGATCTACCTGGCCCTTTCTGATGATTCCCGTATCTGGCATGTCTTTAGCATCCATTCGAAGCTCTTGTTTTGTGCGATGTAGAAGTCGATGCAGATTATTGTAAATTGGTTGCTCAGAAGTCACCATCTCGTGCTGGATTATATCAATAGAACCTGGATCCTGTGTGAACCTACGCGCAAATTCTTTACCAAAATTACTTGCCTCTTCTTGTTTTTACTAGTTTTAATGCCCATTGCACTTTCTTTTGCTTTGAAATCATTTAATTCAAACAAATCATAGCTCCCGGTATCTTCAATAACAAAACTGACAGGTGCTATCTCTTCTGAATTTTTATTGGAATTTCTTTCACTGTACGTCATCAAAAGGTTACGATGGTACGTTGATAACTTTCCTTTTACTTAAACTTTGAATTTGCTGATGACAACAGTTTTCAGTGACAAGTGGTCCTTTCCACTGCATCATTAATTTGTTGTCCTCTATTAGAAGTAGGATGAACACTCGATCTCCTTCACTGAGGGTACATGGCATGACTCTACGATCGTAGTAGCTTAGTCTTTTGTTTTGTTCTGCTTTTGTCTTGGTATTTATTTGCTTCATAGTTAAAGTTGGTACTTACAATACTACTAGAAGTTACTACTTTAAGGATCTATTTGAAAATAAAATTTTTCCTATATTTAGCAGCACTTGTTCCTGGATTTAATTGCAGTAGCTTTACTACTTGCAAGACTTGGTCAATCAACAGTTTCTTGTGACTTTTGAGCTCTCTTTAACCCATCAAGATATCTTTGAAACATAAAAGAATGTGGTCTCTCATTGAAATGCTAATTGTAACCAAATGATAAGTTAGAACTCTCATATTGAAATCTTCATAATAACAAGCCCTTAGATAGTCAATTTATTGTTGAGTCGCCTCTCCCTCAGTAGCTTTTAGTGGCAGGGTTTTCATTAATACACATGCCTTGAATGCTGGCTGGTAAACACGCTCTCAAGTGAAAGCAAAGACTAAATCAATAGCCTAGTAATACAAGCTTCTGTAGTGATCTTTTTATTCGGTTATTCTAGCGGTTTGTGGCACACTTAGAAGCGAGTAGGCGCGTGGTATTTGTAACGTGGAACTGGTTCTAAAATTTCAAGGTGCTGCTTTGTCGTTTGTTGAGTGTTCTAAAAGAATGCATTACATTATGTATCATTTCTAATGCTCTCTATTATAGATAACGTTAATGTATAAAGATGTTTACTCTAAGCCGCTGATAAGCTTGAAGATTGCAGAGAATTGGACAGCTTGTCAATGTGAGAGAATATTCAAAACTCAGGTGAAAGCCGTAAAAGAAACCAAGTGATTCAGCCAAGGAATCATACTTTGACATCTGGTTCTAGTTTTTTGTTTAAGCAAAGTTTCCGTACCTTGAATACAACGGAATCATATTCAATAATACGTTTGTAACAAGGCGCTAGTACTGTCCATCCTGTTAGACATAGCCTCAATTATCTATCGTCACTACATTCCTTGAGATCTTCTTCATTCCCAGTTTCTATGCTATCGTTTACTCTCCCAAATATTTCTCGCTCTTTAGAGAAACAGTTAATCAATGCATAAATTTCCTTTCCAGTCGCCATTGTATTTGAAAGCAGTTCACATTGATTCACTGTGTAGTTTATTCCCATGCGTAATGAATGGGTATGACAATGGGTATGGTATTGCTTTTGGTTGCAAGGACTGAATCTGCTGTGCAACTTCCGACTTTCTCCAGAACATATTGCTAATGCCTTCATAGCAATGCCCTCGGCAGCTTTTAGTAGGCATTTGAGCCTGGATAAGAATATTCCGTATGGCAAGGATAATTGTTCTTGCCCCAATGGTTTCTATTTGATAGAGCCCAAAGGTTTCTTCGTGGACATCTAGGTATTATTCTTCGTACTGATCAATCCATCGGGGGCAAAATGTTAATTGTTTTTTATTGCTGATGTCAGTATATAGATTTACTATAGTTGAAAATGTTTGTTACCGATATCTCTCACCATTTCACGAATCACATAGTTTGCCAGAGAGGAATTGATCTCATTAAAAATTTGGTGGATGTGATACGTATTGTACTATATTGGTGTGCTATGTTTTAGCTTATTCTGTGTTGCATGTTGCGCTACTCTACCACTGATGTTGCGTTTTCAAATCGCATGTTTGTGTTAAGGCCTGCTGTGTTACTAAACTCCTGTGTATTGCCAGTATCACCCTTTCCAAGCAATGTGTTAGTCTGTCAACTTGTATTGTGATTGGTAGTATTGCATGTTGATTAGTTGTAGCATTATGATGTGTGCCTCAGTTAATGATTCTGATTCTCATGATTGAAGTTAAGAAAAACATCTAGTGAGGATTGTGCTTGGATCAGTTATCAAGTTGGTTTGACCCCAGCAAAAGGAAGTCGAGCCTATCAAAGCGTTACACTATCCACCTTTATTTCTAGCAATCAGCAAATAAATATTTATTCAAACATTGCAGTTTCAAGACCTGAATGAAATTCAAGTTGCTATCATCATCGTCGCCTCTGAGAGATAATTTTTGCTTTGCGATGAATTGCGAAGGTTCGAGTATCTTCGTAAAGCACCTACGATTTTCTATACCCCTTTTCCTTCCTTGTCTCACTAGCTAGTTCTACTAAGTCATTAGAACAAATGCAAAAATACATGCACTTTTGGGAAAGTCATCTCACAACCATCTCCCTCTTTAAGAAATTCACATTTCTTATGTTCTTAAGATTTTTTAAGCTCTTCTTTCCAATTGAAAATTCATATGAATTGAAAGTTTCGTCGAGAGTTCTTGCTGAAAGCAAACTACCTTTTTCTCTTGATTCATGCATATGACACAGAACTACGCACCTGTCTCTTCATCATAACGAAATCAAGGGTAGCCTTTGAGATAGGTCTTTGCACTATTAGCCGCCTGGTTCTTCTGCTGGCTTACTTTTCAAAGGTTACAAAATCGAACTGCTAGAATTTTTATAACCCGTAGCTATGATGCACCTGATGATGCCCTAATTTAGAAGCTAAATTGGCTAGCTATCACCAAAATTTTATCCCCCATGGTGATACGTTATGATTCTGCATTTTGATGATAAAAAGGCCGTAGAAACAGACCTTTGATTGAATTATTTATACAAACGTCATATTTATGTCAAAGACCGCTAGACAAAAAACACTTCATTTCATTTATAAGCTCCTTACTTACTCTTGTCAGAAACACTATCTTGCATCTCGATTGGCACTAGCTACTAACTCCTGCTAATTTCTCGTTATTTGATTTTCGATATCTTTTTGTTCTTGCCACCAAATATGTTATATTGCGATTCTTTGCTTTCTTTCAATGGTCTCCCCAATCTTTTGAGCACACATTAATCAATTGCTCTCTTATGAACTTTCCTCTTCATATTCTTTTTCAAGACTTGCGAACGCTAGAGAGCTTTCTAAAATATGGCTAGATCCCTGCTATGAACTGGGCAGGCAGGTGTTTCATCTCTCCTCCCTCCCCGCGGCTTGCCGCTACGGAACCGTCCTCTACATTCTCTTCAGAAAAATCACGATATATAAGAAGACCACTCTTCAAAGTACTGTACTTATTTGAATCTGCTCTTGGTAAGGCGAGAATAATATTACAGTGGGCTTTACCTGTCAAGAGAGCTCTAAACCTGATAGCCCATCTCCCCTTCCCACTGGCTGACGATGGCAAATCGTTTGACTCCTTCTAAGAAATATTCCATCTTCTTACAATCTTCACTAATTTGCTGCAACTTAGGTTGCCTTTCGTGATCTACTTTTCATCTCAAGAAGCTATTGTCTCTGTTTTTCTCAAGCTTCTAAATGTAGTCTCATTTCTTCTGCTTCTGGGTACAATTTCTTGTCTGCTGTTGCCGCTGTCATTGTTCCTACTCTCGCTCTAGTGCTCCTTCTTTTCATTTTTCTACTGTTCTCCCACCTGTTCTCCATAAACAACATTAGTTCATTACCTTGGAGCCTGAACTCTATTACGATCTGAGCAAGCTTTTCCATACTTGGCAAACACTCTTTTGTAAGCATGAGAATTTTTTGTCGAAGTAAGCAATTAGCTCCTAATCACGTGAGTCCACGAGAATTATGCTGCCCCAAACAACCGCATCATTTGGTGGCAGGCCATTTCAAAAGTTAAAAATAAACCATGCAACTTTGTTATTCAGTAAGTTTAATATCAAAGTTGTAGCCATTTGCACTACATAGTACCTTTGAATTAGCTCTCACTTTCAAAAAGATTGTCTGATAGTGTTAACGCTGGTAAATTCCAAAATATCAAAATGGCCCAAGACAATGGTAATTTTCATTAAAGAAATTGCATAATTTTTTTTAATGGAGAAAAAGTGGGTAGCATACATCAAAATATATATATTTGAGGTTACAGAAATCGAAGAAGACATCTATTTTCAGATAAGAAAATGTTTTAAAGTTTTATTTCTTGTAAATATGCCTTAAATGTAACCAAGCGAATTATATCCAGAAATGGAATCCAAGCCAGTTACTTGTGCTCATTTTCGTTCCAGTGGTAAATCTGTCTATTCTATTATGTACACATCATAGAAGAATACGTGTTAAATAAATTCCTAGATTTTTTAAGAGTTTGGTTGGTATCGACATTATTTTGCATTATATTACTCCTGTAATCATTGATGCAAGGTCCAAGCAAACAGTATATTCTGGTTGTGATAACAAAATCATCCTCTAGCCTTTTGGCATTTTCTGCCTTTTGGCATTTTCAGCCAGTTTCAGGCTTTTCCGTAAAGTTTACACCAACTACCAAGGGATTCCTGACAACTGCGTTTTTTCTAAAACAGCGTAAAAAATTTGCTGAAACTTCACACAAAGCGATCCTATTGTCCTGCTTAATGAATTCTGACTCTGTTGTTTGTCGATGGAGCATGCTATAATTTTTCTTCAACAGCATTTTGCCTTTGGACTTACTTTGGTTGAAATAGTTCATATGGGACAGCTGTCTCTCAACAGTTTCAGCAACTCCTGTCAGAACAGCTCTTTATAAACGGTTTTCCTCTGATTTATGTTTTTAAAGGCCTTTTGTCTTTTTCTGTTCATAAAATTCGCGAATCCTTTGCCATGTTATGCTTTCATATTTCTCATCCTTGCCACTGTCAATTATGAGAATTTGCAATATAGGAAATATGACGTCATTGTCTAGTTTCTTATATAGTCTCACACATATACAAAACTATTCATGCTATATTTAAATTGACACTGCCAATATGCAAGTTTATTTACTTTTTCTTCTATGGCAGCTTCAAAAAATGCAACGATACTTTCTTTGCTCTTCAGAAAGTCTCTTGAAATTTCTGCTAAATTGCCAACCTACTGAAATCCTTTGAATCGTGTTTAGGTTCTTCGACTGTATTGTACCTGGATCGATTTTTTCATTTTGAATAACGTGAGATTGATTTTGCTGCATGTCTTTATCATTTTTTAAACATTATTATCATTACGTCTACTACAAATTGGTCCTCGTAGATCCAAACTATTAGGAAAATAATATCTCCTTACTTTAAGGTCCATCTTATTTTTTTTATCTATACCAAGTCCCCAACTTCGCAAATACAAATTCTTATTTCAATGAAGTTGTAGAAAATTTTCATATAATAGGCTGAGTACCTAGTATAGAATCCATCATGGTTATTTTTGTGAGTTTAATGACAGGGATGCTTCGACTGAGAACAGTACACGATCTTGGTGTGTGATTTTGGCACATGATTTAAGGTCTTCAAATAAAGGTTACAGTGAAAGTTTTCAACTTCACATCAAGGCGTTTTTCCTGGTGCTATACTCCCCTAGCAGTCCAATTCTGTGTGCTATGTTTTAGGGAAATGACTATTTTCAGCTCATTTTGAAAAGCAAAGTTAAATGTGCCTTTTTTGGAGCATTCTTATTAGAGATGTTTATTCCAGTAATATATCAAATTTCCTATTCTTTGTTTCTGAACAGTTTCCGCTACTGTAAGTGCTCCTTACTTGCTAGCAGCCCTTTCTGGGGCATTTCGTAAATGTGCACTTGGATTTATAAATCACTTTCAAATAGATTTCAGAAAAATTTGTTTCTACGCCCATAAGTAAAGGCTTCAAAAATTATACATTTTAATCGAAAATTATACAATTGTGATCCTTTTTACCCCGTTATTTCTAATAAACGTCATTTCAGTACCGCTGTTAAAAAGTTAATGCCTCTACGAGCCTCAATGAAGTGAAAGATAATGCAGTAGAAGTGCGCTGGTTGTGGAACTTTTTCCAAGCATAAAGGTTTGACAAATTTTTTCTCCAAACATTTGAATGTTCAAAATTTACTTAGTCCAAAATTCTGGACTACCGAAAGTTTATCTTAGCATTTTGTTCTGTTATTGAAATAAACCAGAATTTTCTAATGAATCTAGATGATAAGGAAGTCACCCTTGTTATTATTCTTATTATTTCATGTCTTGTTTACTGTACAAAGAGATACTTTCACGTATATGCAAGGCCTACCAACCTATTCTGAGTTAGTTTTTCATATTTTGGAGATATCTTGTCCCATTCTACTCTAATTCCACGGTGTCACTATTTCATTATGAGTTTTCTTATAGCGTAGCCCGTCCAGAATAGCATTATCTTTGTATCTCAACGGTATGGATGTCTCTTGGTATCGGTGCAATGTATTTCACGACCATTTTGTGAACTTCAACAGTACATCCGACGAAGATAGGGACCATCACAATTTCTTTAAGTTTTTCTAATGTCTTCAGCTATATGGTGTGATTTTAGTACTTCTCGACTTTCCCGATACATTTATCAACAATACTGTCACCTCTAGGCACTAAAATGGCTATTAACAGAACAGTTTTGTTCCTTTTGTTCTTGAATACTTTGTCGAGTCGACTTGTGTCATTTCTGTATCTCTTTGAATCATGCATATTTTGGGATATCCACTAACAACTTTGTGTTTTTTATCTTGATATTCACTAGGCAGCCTTTGTATATCAGCTTCTCCTTTGTGACAAACAGTCTTCTTGTTATACATACCTTGCTTCAGTCCCTTGATTTTGATAACAAATACCACTCATTCTGTA
This sequence comes from Mastigias papua, assembly GCA_964019165.1. Classification (NCBI taxonomy): domain Eukaryota; kingdom Metazoa; phylum Cnidaria; class Scyphozoa; order Rhizostomeae; family Mastigiidae; genus Mastigias; species Mastigias papua. Next base: position 7,619,047 of record OZ025274.1, on the reverse strand, counting down.
CTCCCCTTAAACTTTTTCAGGCAGTCAACCAAAAAAAGTTCATATGCAAAATATTAGCTACTGAAGTGTTTGCTAAACTCAAAACTAGAGGAAGTATGTTCTGCATAAAGTAGCTCAGACACATCTAACATCTTAAGGAAATTCCAAACCGGTTGAACAAACTTTGATATTCACTATTCTGCATATTTCATCGATGTTCTCTTTAAATCATTATGAAAAAAGATATCAATCATAGAATTGAAGGGTTTGCGTTTTATGTATCCCAATAAAAGTGCTCGATACTATGCAGAAGAGTGAATTTGCTAAGTTTGTAGATAAAAGAACTTAAATGCATAATTTCCCTATCAGTCTGTTTCGTGAAACTAGGCAGGGCAAACTCATCAGGGGACTGCGTGAGAAAATATCCCTAAATATCACTTATTTGAGTGAAGTTTATTTATGACTAGTAAAATATATGAATTGGTGGGTGATCTACTTGCTGGTGGATGTTTATTGTGACTGGGTGCTATATACTAGTTGTTCAGTAGGAGTGTTTTGAGTTTGTACCGGCAAGAGAATACAAACTCATTGCGCTTGTTTAACGACCAAAGATCTAAGTTGCAAATTATAATGAGCTTTCCTTCAAAGCAAAGTTTGCATTATTTGCTACGCTGATGATAAGAAACTTTACTAGATTTCCTGTTTCTAAATGCCGTAGACATTTAGTGAATTCGTAGAATTCGATGAAGAGGAAGACTACTCTTTTGAGCGGCTAACTATCTTCATGTTTTCAATCTGAGTTACCTTACGCCACTAACTGATCTTCTACTTTTACTTGCACACATATACACAACAAGGGCTACATAATAACCATGTACATTTCCATAGTTGGTTAGCTAACAGCCATGTTTGTATGAAAATTCAAATTAACCAATAGAGTCTAACATACACAGAGTTTCATACCAGCAAACATATTTATTTTACGAATATATAGATGAATCAATCTCCAAATCTTATTTTGAAGTTGAGGAATGTACATCAATACAAACAAATAACAATTGATAGAAAAATTACCATAAGTGTTACTCATAATTATCTCAGGTAGTTTTTGGATGTCTCAAGGAAAAAGATGGGAATGTACGTGACAAAGTGCAGCAAGAAGTTAATGAAAATTTAGTTAACATTGCTTGTTATTTTAATAGTCTACTACACTTCTGACGATTTCCAAGCTCTATCGCAATGGAATTTTAGTGGCTTCTTAAAAATTCAATTTACTCAGTATTAGCCTAGCAGTCGGATTGTATTAAAATGTATAGCTAGTTCTGCATTATACAGAATTCAGTCATTCCCCTTTGAAGGTGTCTTAGGAACAAATGCGAGAAAATACTGATACATGATGAATGTGAGTGTGCTGCAAGGGGATGCAAGGGGAGTCCGAGCTTTCTTTTATTGCGTCCCAATTTGAGATGGTTGCAGCAAACCCCTGGAACATGGGCTTTGGCAAGCAAGCCCAAACGCAGTGACGGATCAAGACCGAGTTCATTACTGCCCGGAGCTCAGTCAGATTCTGCAAAAAGCGATATCTCCCTATACTCAAGCCAAAGTTAGCTAGAGGTAACCCAATTTTTTGTTTTTTTAGTATGTAATGTTAGGGAAAGGCCAATAGAGCCTATAACAAAGCCCTGACAAAGGAAGAAAGAGAAAGGAAAGTTAATTAGATAGGGAGATGAGATCCAGTTTGTTGATGTTAGATTTGAAGGAAGATAAGTTGAAGGATTCAGGAAAGGAAGTGGAAGGCAAGGTGTTCCAAAGTTTACAAGTTCTTGGAATGAAAGAAGATTTGTGAGAGAGAGTTCGTGGATTGGATAGTACAATGGGTTACAATTTAGTTTCCAAAACTGTACTTGATGTATTTCATTGACAGTGAAAAATACAGTTGCTTCTCCCTTGTTGTTGCTGTTGTGTTGTTGTTACGTAGTTTATTTTGTGTATGCTGTTATATCTAGCTTTTTCAGCTATGTTAGCCTACTTGACTTGCCGCATCCAGACATGGGACCCCTAGTCTAACGTCCCTTCCCAAGGACGGTGGAGCGAGTTATTTTGATCCTTTATCTTTAAAAAGTCCTCCATCCTGTTGTTGACATAACAGAGTCCAGCTGAATGTTAGTTAACTAACGGAAACTAGTTCCGTTACCTAACTGAAGTTCAGCTTGGCTGTGTTAAATCAGCAACAGGATGGGTGACTTTCCAGATAATCGACCAAAGCAACTCACTCCATCGTCCTTCGGAAGGGACGCGAAACTAGGGGTTCCATTCATTCTTGTTCTCTCACCTACTCGTTCAAAGATACTACTAGCCTTGCGGAGCACTGTCATTATTTCGAATGTGGTGGACAATACCCTAGGAACTCACAGAACTCAAAATAAAATCATTGGGCTTTGGAAAGGATAATGAATAGACAATAGAATTTCGATTCGGAACTCAGATGGAATTTGAAAATGAAAAACTATTAGAAACAATGAGCCAGAAAAAGGAAATTGTTGATTGATCTACCATTGTTTGGATGTCACCCGTGTTTAGGCACAACCTGTTCAGTTCCAATTCACTGTTGAATTAAAGATAGCGACCTCAAGTGCAAGTTTACCAACTGTATCTTCGTCCATCAAGAATCAGAGGCAGAGTTATCTGGTGGGTTTCATGAATACAAAGAAATGATACTAAGAACGTTTGGCTATTTCAAAGACAAGCTGGACTCTTTCTGTTGAGTTATCGAGATGTCTAGGAGATCTTTGTTAAGGACCAGACTGCAGAGCTTGGCCTTTTGCTACGCAATCTCGAATGTGCATGAGCAAAAGGTCAGGTGTATAAGTGTGCATTTAGTCTCAGGTGTGTATTTGAGTGCAATTTCCTTCTAAGGCCATAGATTAAAGTCCGTGCTTTTGCTATTCTGTGTTGTTTACTTACCTTGAAACCTTTATGCCCCTGTAAACAATTGTTACTTTACTATTGTCATAATGATTGTAATGTAGTGGGACACGAGATACACGACCAGTGTCAATCATAGTAGTCTCATTCTTAGTCATCAAAATCACATGGCGTGTTCATAAAGCTGATTTCATAATTATGTTAATATATGGAAATTATTACAACTTTACACCACCTTTTCTTCCAAATGAAATAATCATTGTACGAATTGCATATAAATCTATTTGCTTCAGAAGATTATTACTATCATATAAATATTGTGCACTTTAGACCTAAGTGTGCAATGATTCATAACTTCGAGGAGGTCTACGATTTCAGATGGGATATCTCCGATAAGGTTAATTTACAATAAGGTCGTGTTTCTCTAAATCAATACTTTCATTGTCAGTTTCGTCATTGTCTTGTTCTACTGGTCTACAGTTAGTAGATAACTTGCTAGCCTTGTCCTGTTGAACTAAAACATAGTCGCCAATGTTAATACTAATATACTGAGCACGCTTCTTTTTATCTACATATTATTTAGCTTTGGTCTTACTACGCATATCGTTCGCACTAGCTAAACTATCATTCGTATTTCTATCTACTTTATTCGATACTTGGGGTATTTTCATATGAGGTTTGCGATGAAATAGCAACTCTGAAAGGACAATACCTGTGGTAGAATGCGGATTACAACGATAGCTGAGCAGAAAGCCGTCTATTGCGCGTCTCCAATTTTTTCCTTCGAGGGACGCAGTACGAATGGTCTTCATCAAGAGCTTGTTAAAATTTTCTTATAAGGCCATTTTCACGAGGTCATTTCGGGGGTATGCGGCAATGCTGTATAGCGTACTCCTTAAGAAATCTAGAAAATTCATATCCTGAAAATGGCGGGCATTATCTGTCAATACTATGGCTGGCAGATCATACGCAACAAGTATTCTCTCCAAGCGAGGAATAACAGTAGAAGCAGATGTGGTGGAAACTATGTCAACTACGGGATAGCGCGTTTTTTGGTCAACGACAGACAGCAAGTGTTGCCTCGTGGGCAATGGACCTAATAGGTCTATGCTTACAGTGTGGCATGCTTCTTCAGGAACTTCACAAATGTGCAAAGGTGGAGGAGGCAAACTAGGACCAACTGCCAAACGTGGTATGCAAGATGCAAATAGTTGCTCTACATATTTATGAATACCAGGGAACCACGCTTTACTTCGCAATACATACTTAGTTTCGACAATTTCTAAATGATGCTGATGCGCAAAGTCTACGGTTTTTGCAGGTAGCGCTTTTGGTATAGCTATCCGATTTCCTCTCAAAATCAAGTCGCCGTCGCTTGAAACACATAAATCTTGCTTTACTCGCGATAAAGCTTGCAATTCCTGCAAATCTATATTAGGAGGCAAACGCTTTGCATTGTTAATCAACTACCATGAATTATGCATTTTAAGCTCTTGAAAAGTGCGATCCTGCGCAGTGGCTGATTTGATTTCCTCTATGCTCATTGCTTTAGGTACCGGACTTGGTACAATGAACTGAACAAAAGCTTCGCCTAAATTGTGATTTCTAGCACAGGTTTCTTGTACATGATGTCAAGATAAGCAACCAGAAATATTGAGCGAGTCTTTGCGATAAACAACGATAAAGTTATAGGGCTACAAAGTTATAGGGCCATCTTTCTAAGCACATGCTTGACTTAGAGCATGTTTTATCAAACATATGCTCCAACGGTCTATGGTCTGTGACAAGTTTTAACTGCAAAGATAAATGTAATTCTGATCTTGCTTGCCCTATGATCTGAACATTTTCGTCTGTGTATGTTTTGGTGCATTCTGTGTTTGTAATAAACTGTTGTCCTATGGCCGAATCACTTTTCATTTTAGAAATAGAGTGTTTACACATACGAGGTGGGTGTTATCTGGTCAAAGGCAAGTTGAAAAGCTTCTGTCCACTCCCATCAACTGTGCTTTTTGGTGATGTTATATCTCGGAAAAAGTGTTCCTGCCTAACAACCACAACAACCTAATAAAAACAACCTAATAACAACAACTGCAACATCTTCCCTAAATTACGTAAAGAGATTACTAAACACAATATTAACTAGCTTCTTCTGCTGTCTCTGTCCGAAGTTCAAAATATTTGTGTTGTTCACAAATCATTATCGTCTGTTGGCTGACTTGGTTTCAAAACTCTTCCATATCGCGATTTTCGTGTTCCTTCCCTTATTACATATGAGTGATTATCTCCCTCGTCTTGGTCATTCTTATTCACTCCTACATCAGGCAAAGACGTAATAGCTTGTGGGCTTAATGTATATACCATTCTTATAAACCTCGAATTTCTTCTGAGTATAATAATAAGATAATAATACTAAAATCGACTTTTTATACAGGATAATCTATCAGTGATGAAATGCACTGTTATCACTAGATTCCTGTTCCTAATGTCAAATGAAAAGTAAAAATCTTACAGAAAATCATTAAAGATATAGCTTATACCCATTTACAATGCTCTTCTAACGCATTTCTAAATAAAGTTCTATATTTTATGCTCCTAACTTCGGAGGGTAGTGCATTAAATTCCTTAGCAGCAAGAAAATGAAAACTCTTGCGTCCAGTCTCAAGCTTCACTTTCGGTAACTTCACTGAATTCAGATTGTTTCGTGTTGCGTACTTATGGTCCGCTTTCTCAAAATACTTTTCAAACAGCTTACAAATGTTATTGTTTAGACAATCGAATACTATAGTGCTTGCTCTCTTTCTAATAAGGCTTGATACTGATGGAATTCGTATTTCCATATTCTTTCCAAGAGTTGATGCAATTACGTTCTTTCCTCTATTCTCGATGCTTCTGATCTTGTTTAGTCTAGAATCAGGTAATCCCAGTTACAAAGTACCGCAATATGTAAAAATTGGTAATACCATTGTTCTGTACAATGCTTCAGCTGCATTCGATGATAAACTATTTCTTATTTTCCTCATCATGTTCAATTTGCTTACAGTTTTTGCAAGTTTTATCAAAGTGTGTAGCAAGTGATAATGTGGGATCTAAATGGGCTCCTAGATATTTATAATTTGTCGTTGCGTTGATGAGCTTTCGATCTACATGGATTTCAAGCTGCTTCCCACCAAGCAAACTCAACCTCTTTCCACTTCCAAACAGCATTGATTCTGTTTTGCCTCTCTTTAAATTCAAAATCAGTTCATTGTCATTTAGCCATTTTGAGCACTGTTGATGTCTTCGTTCAATCTTCCTTCTATATCATGCACACATTTAGATGAATGAAGAGAACAGTGTCATCTGCATAGGTGATGATCGTGGGATGTTTTAGGCATCCCACTTTATCGGGATAGTAGTGGACCCAATATTGAGCCTTGAGGAACTCCTGTATAGACTGGGTAAGCGTTTGAAAGCGTCCTATTTACATCGAAAGACTGCTTTCGCAAAAAAAGGTAATCCGTAAACCAGCCTAGCTCTCTGCCATTTATGCCATAACTTCGTAGCTTATTCAACAGCAAGGAACGACTTATGGTATCAAAGGCCTTTGACAAATCCGTGAAGAGAGCTCCTGTCAGGTTGCCACTGTCCGATTGCTTTCTAATATAGTCGGTTAAGAATGTTACTGCAAATACAGTAGACGTTTTTGTCGATAAACAAATTGAGAGTTGACAAGTAGACGATTACTTTCAAGATACGTTAACAGCTGCCTGTGGAAAATACGTTCAGGAATTTTCAAAAGTGTAGGGAGAACAGAGATCTGTCTATAGCTCTCAAGTTCAGTCCTGGGGCAGGATTTATATAATGATGTACTTTAAAGGGAGAAACTGTCACAGGAAGAAACTGTAGCGGGAAGAAACTGTCGCGAAAAGTCGCGAATGATTTGAAATTTTTGTGTGTCTGTCGCGTGTCTGTTGTTGTGTGAAAACTGTCGCGGGAATTAACTGTGGCGAACGCTGGAAAATTTAATTGTCTCGGGAATTAACTGTCGCGAATTGCTGGATGAGTAACATTGTTTGGTTACTTCTTTCCACGAAAGCCGAATCTTAAACAAAACCAAATAAAACTTTACGACAATTAAAAATGTGTGAGCTCACTGATACTTTAAACCATAATATTGGCAATCAAAAAAGGATATTACAATCTGATTACGAGAGTCCGTTAGGTAGAAAAATGAAGCTTTTGAAATCACCAAAAATAATTGCAACAATACGAGCTTTTTCATAAGTAGATTTGGCTCCAGTTTCAGGTTGGGGTTTCTTATTTCTCAGGTTTTCTTATTTGTCCAGACTATATTAGAGAAAGTGATATTAATGCCGTTGAACTAGTTCTATTATAATATGTGTGCTTAATCTTATGTATACTTTATTTCTCCAATGGAAGCAACTATGGTGTGTCATATGTTATCAATTATTTCCACAATTATTTATGGTTTAGAAATGTAACTCTGATGGATGCAGGCACGATAAAAGAGACATGTTGCTTTCAAAAATTGTCTTTGCAGTTCGTGTTTTGTACCTGACAGACCCACACAATTTTTAAAAAATTCAAGAATTGTGTTGAAATTTCCCTGAAAAATTTAAAATTCGCGGGAATTAACTGTCGCGAAAGGACTAAAAACAATCTTTCGCGGAAGAAACTGTCGCGAAAGTCGCGAGATTTATCTCGCAACAATTAATTCCCGCGACAGTTTCTTCCCGCGACAGTTTCTTCCTTTAAGGTAACTTTAGCAGCTTTCCATTCTGTCGGTATTGCCCCTTCGCTCAGTGACATGTTACTAACGTAAGATAATGGCCTTGCAATCACCATATATTACCATTTTCCATCTATATCTTGTACGATCTGGGTCATACTTGTTCAATTATTCTTCCTTTTAATGTCCATGTACGATTTTGGGGGTCCTGAACCGCAACCCTTTGGTTAATCCTGAATTGATCTGTTGTTGTAATATTTCTTTTAGATGCACTTTTCTGATCAAAGTATTTTTTGGCTCTTTTCTCTCTTTAACTAGGTCTCTTATAATATTCTGCCTTCCTGATTCAATGAATGGAATCTTGTCTCTAAGTTTCCGCCCCATAAGTAACTCAGCTGGTGATTTGCCACAACACAGCCCAAATCCTGTCGAATACGCCATGTTATAACTAGGAAAAATTGTTCCTGTCTAACAATCACAACAACCTAATAATAACAACTACAACAGGTCAGTTGACACAAATGTGCTGTTAGCGTAGCATAATTTGGTATAAACCTAGCGCAATAATTTGTTAAAACTAGAAATGAGCGCACTTCGGTGACATTTGTTGGTGGACTGGCTTCCTTTACAGCGCGAACTTTGTTGGGACTTGCACTAATACCTTTATTAGAAAATACATAACCAAAGACTTCTATTGAGTGCTGGTAAAATACACACTTCTTTGGATTTACTGTGAGCCCTTTTTCTGATAATCTGTCTAAAAGTAACTCTGATGCCTTGTCGTGAGACGATAAATCTTTACCAAATACAATAATATCGTCAGCAATGTTTAAATTCCCCGATATATCACGTATTAACTGAAGTATAAAATTATCAAAAATCTCAGCTGCAGAATTAGTACCGTAATTTAACTTTGTTTAGCGTATTAAACCAATATGGGTAGCAAAGGTTACTATATACCTAGATTGTTCATCTAGCTCGATTTGATGATATGTAGACGTTAAATCTAATTTACTGAAAACTGTTGCGCTATTGGCCCTATTCACACTAGAGCAAGAAATCGTACAAAGTTAATCCCTATTGTCCTTCATCAAATGCGGTACACACTAGTGATGACGTTTGTTAATTGGTCTAGTGCGAACGGGAAAAAATTAGTTTTACCAAGCGCTAATCCCTAAAATGTTCCGTTGAAGAGCCCCAGAGCTCTACAAAATTAGGAAAATCAATTACAACACTTCATGGACAAAAGCGACCTGCCATGCTACTTGTCAGCAGTGCTTACTGCTTCAATAATTCCAGTTTCATTTCATTTCATTCATTTCATTTCATTTCATTCTTTTAAGGAGGGTGGCCCTTCAACAGAAGTTGCTTTTCAAGAGGCCCTCCATTAAAAACATCTAATTACAATAATACTGATAAAATCAATTAAAGATGAAGCGCTAATATCTTATTTACAATTTTTGAAGAGCGATATACAACCGTGAAAGATCAAAAGTTACAACAACAAAAAAAAGCAGTTTTTATATACTTGTCTTAAAAGTGTATAGCGAGGTAGCTTGCTTCGACCCGGCTGATAGACCATTCCATAGTTTTGCACCTCTGAAAGAGAAACACCATTGTCCAATAGTTGATTTTTTCAAAGGTAATCTCAGATCCGTTCCAGTGTTACGTAAGCTTTTGACTGAGCACGTAGAATTTCGGATGAAAAGGTCACATAGGTATTGTGGAGCCATATCATTCAAGGACTTGAAGACCATTATCTTAGATTCACTTGACACTAGTTCATCAATGGTCTTCCATCCTAGACTGTCGATAAGAGGTCTGCCTGGGTCATCGAAGCTGCTGTTCGTTATAATTCTGGCAGCACGGTTTTGGAGTTTTTGCAGTTGCTTGATGTCAGTCAAACCAGCGCAGCCCCAAACAGAACAGCAATACCGGAAATGAGGCTCGACAATACCCGTGTAGAGAGTTTGCAAGGTTTCTTTCGGGAGAAAGGACTTGGCGTGCTTTAGAAAGCCAACTGCTCTGGAGACCTTGGTAGAAACTGCTTTGATTTGTTCTTTCCAATCCAGAGATTGGTCAATTTGCAAACCAAGGTGTTTTGTTGTTTTCACTACTTCAAGCTCATTATTGCGCATTTTCAATTTCAAAACTTTATCTTGATTTTTGAGAGAGTTATGTTTCTGCTTGGTACAAATAAGCATGGAATGGGTTTTCGCAACGTTCAAGGAAAGTTTATTTCCTTGAAGCCAAGAGTCGAGTTTCCTGAGATCGTTGTTAATAGCCTCATTCAGCCGGGTCAAATCGTGGGACTGGTAGCACAGACTGGTATCATCAGCATACATGGATACGTTAGATTCTTGGACAGCCTGTGGGAGATCATTGATGTAAATGAGAAAGAGAAGTGGACCAAGACAAGATCCTTGGGGGACCCCAACCTCTATATTCCCAAGTGTAGAATCAACACCGTTAACCCTACAGAACTGTTTACGGTCAGTTAAGTAGGATTTAAACCATGAGAGTTCACGTTGGTGTACACCGTAAAGATCGAGTTTTCTATAGAGAATCTCATGATCTACAGTGTCGAAAGCCTTTTTAAGGTCGATGAACACGACTCCCACTAGCCTACCAAGATCCATTCCATTGTACCAATCGTCAGTATTTTTAAGTAAGCTTGTTGCTGTTGAGTGGAGGCGCAAAAAGCCAGATTGGACAGGTGAAAAATGACCATTTTCATTCATGTAATGGTACAATTGGTCTGTTATTAGTTTTTCAAAGAGCCTTGAGATGACAGGTAGAATTGCACGCGACATCAATTTGATAAATGAATAAGTGACAACACGAGGATGCGATGGTAGGTACCAAATGATCCAAATGCGAATGAAAATCTACTAACATTTGTCAAATTCCACAAAGTTTGTTTAATTACCATGGGATTATCGAGTTTAACAAAGTTTGGGATGCTGTAGTGCGAACAGCCCCATTGATCCCATGACAAAATTCATCTACAGTAGGGGTTACGTGGTTTTCTCTTCTAATACCAACATTAGGAAATCTCACGTCTACACAAATTCTTAGGTTTTCAGGGTCTTTGGGTTTGAGAAAAACCACGAGAGGTGGTACCCAAGAAGCAGGCCCGATAGCATCTTCGATGATTCCCATATCCTCGAGAGGTTGTATTCATTTCATTCATTCATTTTCATACGTTTAAGGAGGGTGGCCCTTCAGCGAATGCTGGTTTACAAGGGGCCCTCCATTTACATTACAATATATCAAATACAAAACAAAAAAAATATATATATAAAATAACAGATTTAAGAAACAATTTCCATTTAGCTAAAATATGTATAAAAAAAAAAAAAAAAAAAAAAATGTAAGATAAAATAGAAAATCTACTTAAATTTTTGCTTAAAAATTTGTAGGGAAGATGCCTGCTTGATTTCAAGTGGAAGGGCATTCCATAACTTTGCACCTTTATACGAGAAACATAATTGCCCATTTTTTGTTGTTTTATTTGGCAGTTGTAAATCTGAACTGGTATTTCTTAGAACCCGCAGATGACTTTCTGAATTTCTTTTGAATAAATCAGACAGATACTTTGGTGCTAGACTATTAAGGGCCTTGAAAACCATGATGGTAGTTTCAGTATCAATCATTTCCTGAATTGTTTTTAGCCCAAGAGTATTTAGAAGTGGCCTAGCATCGGCATCGAAGGGGCTATTTGTGAGTATCCTTGCTGCTCGATTTTGAAGTTTTTGCAAGAGCTTCCTTTCGGTCGCACCACAGCTTCCCCAAACAGAGCAGCAGTATCTAAAGTGCGGCTCAACAATACCAGTATATAGAGTCTTAAGCGTATCTCGAGTTAAAAAGGTTTTGGAATGTTTCAAGAAGCCAATTGCTCTGCTGATTTTAGTTGACAGAGCTTTGATATGGACTTTCCAGTTGAGGTTACTATCTACTTGTATGCCAAGATATTTGGCATTTAGAACATTATCTATTCGCTCTTCCTGTATGTTTAAAGACAATTCTTTATTATTTTGAGCTAAAAATCTTTCCTTTTGTTTTGTTGTTATCAGCATTTCCTTAGGTAACCTATTCCCTTAGGAGAAAGCGGACCTTGCGTGCAGGTTGACTTACTGGTGCAACACTTTTGTCTATGTGTAATTAAAGTTGATAATCTTTCAACTTTCTGTTAGAATATAAGATAGGCCAAAGAAACACACACCACGTAGCTGAACATAACACGAATTGAATAACGGAACCAAAACAACAGTAATTAAATTCTAGCAATAGCGCACAGCATCCTAACAGCGATAGTAAGTCAGTGATGTCCGTGATGTCTATCAAATCAATGTGAATCATAATCTCGTTTCCTAATACTCCCACTTGATGAATCTTGATTTGAAACAATTATAACTTGTTAATGACAGTCTTGCACACCTATTAGTGTTCGCAGCTCTTCGAATCTTGTCTTTGGTAACGCTTTTGTAAACACGTCTGCTAACATTATCTCTGACGGACAATATTCATATTGCAAATGTCCTCTCTCTGTAGCATCTCTAAAGTAATTATATTTAATATCAATGTGCTTGGTTCTAGGATGACTCTTTGCATTCTTTGATAAGGCAATCGCACCTTGATTATCTTCATATATGGTTGTAGGGTGTAATTGCTTGTACCCTACACTTGCAAGGAGATTTCTCAGCCATATTGTTTCTTGTGCAGCCAAACACGAAGAAACATACTCAGCTTCAGTGGAAGACAATGCAACTATAGTTTGCTTCTTTGTTTTCCACGAAACAGTTGCATTACCTAGCTGAAAGATATAACCTGATGTAGACTTACGTGTAGTTACATCGCCTGCCCAATCAGCATCCGCAAATCCTTGAATGCTGATATCTGCTTTATCTTTCGCCTCGAACTTTAAGCCATAATGTAACGTTCCTTTTAAATAGCGCAGGATTCTCTTCACTCCTTGAAAATGAACTTGTCCCGGACAAGACATGAATTGGCTAAGTACTCCCACTGCATATGATATGTCCGGCCTTGTAGCAATTGCAGCATAAGTCAGAGATCCTATTGCAGCTTGATATTCCTTTTGACTTGTTGTATTTTCTCCGTCCTTTAACTTTTCACATCTTTTTCCAATTTCCATTGGAGTCGACACTGGCTTATATTCGAACATTTGGAATCTTTTCAACACATTTTCTAAGTAGGCTCTTTGATTGATCGTTAGAAGTCCTAGAAGCTTTATCTCTTGTGATCGACATACCAAGACAATAGTGGATTTCACCCCTATCTTCCATTTCGAACCTTTCTTTCATCAAACTCTTCTCTTTCTCTAGCATTGTTGTGTCATTTGTTGCTAAGACCATATCATCAACATATAATGCTATTATCATTAAACATTCTTTCTTTCCATCTTTATTTTCTGTTTTAAAGTACACATGGATCAGCATTGCTCTGCACATATCCAGAATCTTTCAAGAAACTGTCAATAAGGTACTTGCAGTGGTCACATGACCATTACGTAATCTCGATTATGATTGGCCAATTCGGTCTGGTGGGCAAAACAACTTGTTGCAAAGAAAGGCAATGTCTGAACTGCAAGTAGTTGGCTGTAAATAGCTGAGCCGCTGCTATCATTCGTTGGCAATACAGTCAGAGTTTACAAAGTGAATGCTCCCAGAAGGAATCTAAAGCTTTTAAAACCTGTCGTCACATTTCAGATAGGCAAGTAACTAAAATTATCAAGTTATTGACCACGACTGTGATCATGCTTTCCTAGACTTGATTGACTTTGGGGGGTTAAAAGTGGAACTCATAAACGCATTCAGAGTCCTTTGTTTGCATGAGAAAATGCTGATACAATGTGAATGAAATAGTATGTGAACTGAGATATTTAGAAATTACTTAAGACTTGACAAATTACCAACGAATGATAGCAGCGGCTCAGCTATTTACAGCCAACTACTTGCAGTTCAGACATTGCCTTTCTTTGCAACAAGTTGTTTTGCCCACCAGACCGAATTGGCCAATCATAATCGAGATTACGTAATGGTCATGTGACCACTGCAAGTACCTCATTGTGATATTCCAGCATCTTGCTGATTGTTTCAGTCCATAAAGACTCTTTCTTAATCTGCAAACCAAATCTGTCTGATCTTTATCTACATACCCCTCCGGCTGTTCCATATAGATCTCATGCTCTAGATCTCCGTTGAGGTAGGCAGTTTTAACATCCATTTGGTGGACTTCTAAGTTAGGTTGGTTTGCAAGAGCCAATATCGATCTTATAGAACTATACCTTGCTACAGGGGCAAATGTATCGTCATAATCCTCTCCTTCTTCTTGAGAGTAACCTTGGGTTACTAACCGAGCTTTATATCGATCTACAGAGCCATTTGCTTTGCGCTTCACTTTAAAAACCCATTTGCAAGTATTCACGTTTTTATCTTTAGGTCGTTTGACTAGCTCCCAAGTATCATTCTTTAACAATGACTGGTACTCATCTTCCACAGCTTCCTTCCAGTACTTTGAACTCGAAGGCTTCATTCAGGTTCTTTGGCTCATCTTCAGCTGAAATTGCCACAGAAGCATAATTCCACCAATCGCCAACTACTGCACCAAGACGATCAGGAGCAATAGTTTGACGTTGTGATCTTCGGACTATGGCATCTGGCTGGCTGTTCTGTGCCTCGTTATCTTTAATAGGACGTTCTTGTCCTCCTTCATGAATAGTTTCTGGATCTCTGTCATCAAAATACACAACATCATCTGTCTCTGATTTCTCAGTGAATAAAGGTCGCTCTTTAATTCCTGTCTCTTTAGTAAGCTCACTGTTTCCAAATCTACTTTCTAGGAATATTGCATCGCGACTTAGCAGCATCTTGTGTTTGTCGGGGTCGTAAAATTTGTACCCCTTACTCTTTTGCGAATAACCAACAAAGATATACTTGATCGCTTTCTTGTCCAACTTACTTCTTTTCTGTTCTGGCACCTGGACATATGAGTTACAGCCAAACACCTTTAAATGACCAATTTCTGGTTTCCTTTTGTGAATGCATTCATAAGGTGTTCTGTCCTTGAGTTGAACTGTTGGGCTTTGATTTCGCAAGTAAGCTGCAGTGGATACAGCTTCAGCCCAGAACCTTAATGGCAACCCAGCATGGTGTAGCATAGATCGAACAGCTTCCAACAATGTCCGATTCATGCGTTCGGCAACACCATTCAGTTGTGGAGTATACGGAATAGTAGTTTCCCTTTTAATTCCATGACTTTGACAATACTCAGTAAATTCTCTTGATTCATATTCACCTCCATTGTCTGATCTCAAAACCTTTATGCGATGTTCTGTAAGGTTCTCCATTAGACTTACAAACTCTTTAAATTTACTAAGAACTTCGCTCTTATTCTTAATCATGTAGACAGTGACGTACCTTGAGTAGTCATCGATAAAGGAAACAAAATAGCATGAACCATCAATCGATTCAACATTCATAGGCCCACATACATCAGTATTTATGAGCTCCAATAGTTGACTACTTCTGTGATTGCTCTTCTTGGGAAATGGGAGGCGGTTTAGCTTGCCCATTTCACATCCCTCACAATCAACATTCAATTCATCCTTCGGATCAAATGCTAATCCATCAACCATTGACTTTCCTTTCAAGAGTTTCAGGTTGTCATATCCTAAATGGCCATAACGAAAGTGCCACATCTGCAATGAATTTACATTTCCATTACACGAGCCGAAGCAGGATTTATATGCTGGTTCAGTATTCAACTTAAATAGTTTGCCTTCCTTATGACCAATGGTGTAATGTTTGTCTTTAACGATTAACTCACATAACTGCCCCTTGAATTGTACACTGGCACCTTTTTCTGTCATTGCTGGTAAAGACAATAATTTGTTTTGAATTTTAGGCACAAATAGCACATCGCTTAGAAACAACTCTACTCTTTCTGTTCCATCGTAAATTGAGAAGCGGAGACTTCCTTTACCATAGGCCAGTAATATGCTGTTGTCAGCTAACTTTACTCTCAGTGGATCTTTAAATTCAACATAATCACGCAACCCCTTCTTTTCGAATGTCATGTGCTGTGAAGCACCTGAATCAATCCACCATTCGTCATACTCAGGTAAGCCATGATCAGAACCAACGCAATCTCTGGATTGTCACAATCATCAGGACTTTTGATACTCTCAATTCTGTGTGCAGCTGCTAGATTATGATGCTGTTTTTCGTTTGCTTTCCTTTTAAGGCAATCTTTAGCAAAATGACCCTTTCTGTTGCAATAGTGACATTTAAATTTCTTCATGTCGCCAGGTTTTCTCTGCTCAGTTGCATTCCTGCTAAACAGTGCATCCTGGGAAATATCACTCCCTACCTTTTCAGTACTTCCCCTTTGCATCTTGTCAAACTCGTGAAGCAACCTGTCGCGCACATAATCCCATGTCAATTTTTCCTCAGCTATCGTTTCCAGAGCTGTTATCAAAAAATTGTAATCATCTGGTAGACTACTAATCAGGATAATGACCAAATCCTTTTCTGCTACAGCATCTCCCACTGCCTCTAAATGCTCTGAGAGTGTTTTCATATAGTTAATGTGATCTATCATTTTTGTTCCTCTTTCCATGCGAGCTGCGTACAGCTTTCTTCTATAGAAGATCTTTCGAGACAACGACTTCTCTTCAAAGTGTTTTTCCAAGTTTTCCCATGCTTCTTTAGCACTTTCGGCGGACCTTACGTAAATCTGCAAATTTGTAGCCACTGATAAACAGACCGTAGCGAGGGCAAGGTTTTCGCGTTTCCTGAATTTTCTCTGTTCTTCAGCCGACGCATCAGCAGGCAAGGTCTCTGTACCAATAACTATTTCCCAAAGATCTTTTCCAATTAAACACATTTTCATGTGGAATTTCCAGTGATGGTAGTTATCACCAATTAGCTTTTCAACTTTAAAACCAACGTCGTCAGTAGCCATCGTGGTATTTCGATGCGACCCACTGAAACAACTTCTGGCATACACTGCGACTTTCAAGTTTTATCTAATCACGACATACAGACAAAATGATAACGTATCCTGGGCCCATAACCTGTTAGAATATAAGATAGGCCAAAGAAACACACACCACGTAGCTGAAAATAACACGAATTGAATAACGGAACAAAAACAGCAGTAATTAAATTCTAGCAATAGCGCACAGCATCTTAACAGCGATAGTAAGTCAGTGATGTCCGTGATGTCTATCAAATCAATGTGAATCATAATCTCGTTT
Source organism: Mastigias papua (assembly GCA_964019165.1). NCBI lineage: Eukaryota > Metazoa > Cnidaria > Scyphozoa > Rhizostomeae > Mastigiidae > Mastigias > Mastigias papua. The sequence continues at coordinate 7,602,134 of OZ025274.1, read as the reverse complement.
CCTAATACTTTCCTACGCCATGAAAAGTATGCTGACAATGATGGCTGGAAAATATTCAAATTAACGAATTTCACCAACCCTATCGCCTTTCAACAGCCTGTCACGCCAGTTTCTGAGTGTGTAGTATCAACAAATTCTCAATTTTGCATTTCCCTATAGAAATAGTAGGACTAGACTGCTCGCTGTATTGTTTCGCTTTTGTCTGGTATGTAATACCCATGGGGAGCAAAGATGGTAGCAACACGTTGGCAAAAGATTGTTACCGGCTATGCCGTCAAATGTTGTTTTAAATCTATTTTGGCTAATATTGAACCTTTGTAGACTGTAAAATGAAATTTTCGGTATGGCAAAGGAATAAGATGATCGTTAAATGCCTTTAAAGTTTGAAAATCACCTTTTTTGTTGTGATTCCGTCATTTTTCAATACGCTTGCTATGCAGGCCTTAGGGTTTGTATCCTGTGATTTAATCGCCCGAGGTTTGTTTCATGGCTAGTTGAACCACTTAAGAAAAATACTTTTAAGCGAAACACCAATCTTCTACAGGATAGGCCAAGTACTTTGAAGAAATGGAGTGCGAATGTGGATAATAAAAATCTATACATTTTTAGCATTGTACCATTCTATACAGTTCAAAACTCAGGTTGCCAAATAGCTGTCAATTATCAGGTAGTTGTGTGTCAGCTGTAGACATATAGGTTGTATCCTTATCGATTGTATTCCTCTAGGTAAGTGTGCATGCCATGCGGCCTACTCTGGACATATCCAAGGAGGACTACATTTGTTTTGTTTGTTTGTTTATCTTATTTTAATTCGAAATTTACACAACTCTAGTTTCTACTTACAGAATCACAGAAACTAATCTAATTCGAATATAAAAATACAAAAGAAATGGAAATTAATGGATATCTGAAGCAACAAATTCTAAAACTAAATACATTTCAGACACCCCATACCCCATCCCCTGTCCTCCATTGATTAGGTTACGTATATAGACTTGCTAATGCTGAATTCACATCAAGATTATTTATCAGGGATCTTCATATTTACACACATTACAGCTGCACTGATTACCAGACCATTGTTTTTTCAATCATTTGAATATGTTAACGGTTTCCGAGGATTTGATTTTATTCGGTAAACTATTCCACACTTTGGGACCCAGAGATCTAAGACTGTGTTTACCAAATGTTACTTGATTAGGGCTATGATGATGTAAGTCGTAAGGATTTCTCGAAGAACGATTTGGATCGCAAACTGATTTAAAATGAAAAATTTCCTGCATAAAAATAGGATTTAGTTTTTTCATATTCTTGTAAATTTCAATGCACAAGCTTCGTAGCCGAGAGACATGCATAAAGTTCTTGCCTGCCTTACAAAGATGATCGTCATAGGAACTATTATTGTCATTGTAAAGAAACCTCAATGCTCTCTCTTGTATTTTTTCAATTGTTTGCGCTGATTTAGCTGACGAAAAATGCCAAACCAAAGGACAATAATTAAAATTTGAATATATATAACTTTCAACAAGAGTTTTCCTTTCTTCTAAACCAATGAAGGATTTTAACCTTTTGAGGACATTTAATTGTGTTGCTGCTTTCTTTCACACATCAGCGATAATTTAGTCTGTTGTCAAGTTTGGTACCTAATAGTTTGACATCAGTTCTTTATTGGATTTTGTGGTCCTTCAGTTGGAACGGTACGCCACTCGTGTCGGATCGGTCTTTCTTTACTATTAAAGCATGGAATTTTTCAGGGTTTACTATCATCTATTTACTTTCAAGCCAATCTAAAGAGACATTTGATTTTTCTTCTAAGATTTTTACGAGATCTGGCAATGTCTTAGAGAAATGCACTAAGGTATTGTCATCAGCATAGTTATAGACTTCTGCCTTTTTAACAAACAACAGAAGATCATTTATATAGAAATTGAAAAGAATCGGGCATAGCATAGAGTCCTGGGAACACCAGATACTATATTTTGACAACTGCTATAGTTATTGTTGATTCTAACACTTTGCTGACGTCGTTTTAGGTAAGAATAGATCAAGGCTAAGGAATTTTCATCAAAACCATATGCAGAGAGCTTTGCAATTAGCAGATCATGAGGTATACAGTCGAACGCTTTGGACAAGTCCATCAAAACTGCACCCACAATATAGTCATTATCCAATTTAGATCTCCAGTTTTCAATTAGTCTTATCAAAACATTTGGTGCACTATACAGTTCTCTATAAGCTGCAATAATTATTGAGAGGGATTTGTCAATTAAATGAACTGAACTGACCTGAACTGAAATGTGAGACTTAAACTGTTTTTTCATCACTTTCTCATATATTTTTGAGAATGCATATAGTACGCTAACAGGACGAAAGTTTATTCCACAATGGGATCTGATTCTCCCTTATCAAGTGAGCATACAGCAGCTCGCTTTGCGTTGTCAGGAAATTTTCAGCTGCTAATACTCATGTTTATCGTATTGGTAAGCGGAATTTCAAGTTCTGCGGCAGCTAATGGCACTAGTTTGGCGGAACATGGTCTTCACCAGTTGATTTTGTTCCATCCATGGAATCAAGTAAACTTCTAACCTCTTGAAAATCTACTTCATGACAAGAAAACAATTCAAAGGCCTCCTTTCGACCTTGGTTAATTGCAACAACACTTGGGTGATCCTTATATTTATCAACAATTAACCTAACTATTTCCCTATTCCCTTCACAATCAACTATTTCAGCCAAATTGCTTGGTTTCTTACCACTAACCTTTTCTACAATATTAAAGTAATGATCATTGAATATTTCAGTCAAAGCATAGTCGTCTGTTATCACTTTTCCCTCCTTTACAAGTGTGATGTCGTTCCCTGATAGGCTCCCTTTATTTGCAAGAAATGGCTTTACTAAATTCCAAAAATCTCTGTTTGAAACCACGCCCTTTTCAGTTGCCTTTTTGAAGTGTGCTTTTATTGCTTTTTTACCGTAGAGAGACACACCTATTTCGCTGCTTTTTGTATTTTAGCTCACTTTCTCTAGTACCAAATTTATTGAACTTCTTTTTCAAATTAGATCTTGTATAGATAGCCTTCTTGAGATCTTTGTTCATAAAGGGAGCCGTGCTTCCCCGCAAAATTTTAGTTTTCAAAGGAGCATGTTTGTCTACAAGAGAAAGAAAACCGTTTGTAAGGCAACAATAGAAATGATTGGGAGGCTGTAAGTCTAAATCGCGCACATCATTAAGAAAGGCATCAGGTTGGAAATTCTTGTAACTTTGGTACTTAATTTGCTTGGGCTTAAGCCTAGGGACGTGTGCCTTCAAAGTTATGGCAACTAAACAATGGCAGTCACTTAGGCCCGTCTCAAAAACAGAAGTTGCCTGAAAGAAACCAGGCCTGTTTGTGAGGAAAATATCGATTGAAGACTGTCTATGTTTAGTAAAGTATGTTTTTAACGAAACTAAGTTTGAAAGCCCAAAAACGTCACAGAAGGACATCAAATCGCTATATCTAGGTCGTTGGGGTTCCTGAGTATCAATGTTGATATCGCCCATAATAATCACATTTTCGTATCTGTCTAACGCGGAGTTTAGAGAACTTGACAATGCTTTAAAAAAGCTTCGAGATTTGAATCTGGAGGACGATAAAAACTGAAAACAATCCACTTCCTCTTACTTACATTTTGGTTTGGAACATAACAGCTCGATAGTAGGGGTTTCAAAAACCGGAACTCTTTTACTAATAGCCCCCTTTCTGACATACAACATTATACCTCCGTCATGTTTTGTTCTGTCACGACGGATAGGTTTCTTATAGCCGTTAACCAGCAATGTCTCTGTTTTAAACGTTTCATTGAACTTTGTCTCTAGCACTACTAGTAAATCAGGTAAGCAGCTTTCCATAATTATTCGTAGGTCAATGATTTTGTTTCTGATACTGTTTATATGTAAAAAACATACAAGCGGATTGTTTGGGTATTTTATCCTTAATTCAAAAAAATTATAATCTATGTCGCTTAAAGTTTCAGGTTCTCCCAGGGATTGACGAATTGTTGCGTTGTTTCCAACAGGCGAATCTAATGTTGATAAACTGTTCGACGATGCGATTAAGATGTCCAACTTACTATGAATAACATTTGCATACGATGAAGGTTCTACATTGCTAACTAAAAAATTGGGCTCGTTAGGCCTTTAAAAAATTTTTTAATATTAAACAGTCATGTCCCATTTATAAAATCTATGAAATTACCTGCCATCATGTTAGTACCAGAAAAATTGAAATGTAATCCCCACTTGTCCAAGTGCTTCTCTTCAACGTTGTTGTGATTTATGAAATATATGGGGTAATCTCTCAGGGCTCTTTCTAGGATGGTATTCACTTCCTGTCGTTTTGCCTCTAGCTCCTCTGAATGTCTCCTTGTAATCAAACTTGATATGGCAACATCACTAACCCTTCTCTTAGCTGTCATTGCGAGATCACTAATTTTGTTTGCAATATCAACCGGCTCTTCACTTCGTAGACTGTTTGTCCCACAGTGTAAGATAATGCCATCTGGGTTTGTGCTGATTGTTGGCTCTATATAATGCTTCATATGATCCACTGTTGCCCCTGGAAACGATTTCAAGTACAAATTTGCATAATTTATTTCACGATTCATGTCCTGTTTCCTGATTCTTTTAATCATCGAATCTCCGGTGATACAAATCCTAGGCTTCCTTTCTTCGTATCGAAAAGGCGGGTTATCCCTTCCACAGCGAAATTGTGTCCTTGCTGTTGAAACTTCCCGTTCCGTAGCTCTTCCATATCTTGTGTCATCATCTGTTTGTGACCGAGAAAAGCTGTTTATAGGCCTACTCCATTCTTGTATACGAACAGAATCAGCATAACTGAAATCTCCAAGTTCCTTTGTTCGATCAACTTTTTCTAGTCCGTGCACTTGCTCCTTTTTGTCATCCACCGAAATAATAGTATTCTTCGAAGAAAATACTCTCGGGACCGTGTTCTCTTGGAAAGTTGGTTTTTTTGACTCCTTTCTCTCCCCAAAGCTTATAAAGTCTTCGAGTCTCTTGGCTTTTCATTTTCTTCTTTCATTCCAAAGCATTTAGCATGCTGTGAAGCATTTAGCATGCTGTGAAGCATTTAGCATGCTGTGAAGCATTTATTCATTCCAAAGCATTTAGCATGTTGTAAAGATTTTTAGTTAAGAAAGTTTTTGACACTGGTTTTTGAGTTTTTGCACTTGTTTTTGGAAAAGTACAAACATTCCCATCAGGTTGCAATTCACTTTGTAACTGATTTCTCGTAAAGCCGACTTTTCTATTACTTTTCTCTTTCAAACTAAAATCAGAATTTGAATGAAGCTGAGACAATTGAAATGAAGCTGTGTTCTTATCTTGCTTAGCATTTAGGCCATCTGAAAACATACTCCTTAGCTCTAAGTTTTCAATCGCAAACCAAAGTTTTCATCCTGTAGAATTCTGCTCTCTTTCTCTAGCATGATCATTCTGTTCTGCAAATCCGTTGGCTTTTCTTTATCATACATTTCTTGCTTCTCATTTCCATTTTTCTGGCTATTCAGCCGCCTCTCAACTTCAATCACCTTTTTCTCTATCAGCTCTAAAGGCTGTACGAGTCGTGTTTGATCTTTCTTTTAAATTTTCTTTTCTCTTAACATTTTATGGTTAACTGTAGGTTCTAAAATACCCTCTTCATACTCACCCTTGCTTCTATCTGCGCTTCCTCCACTTCCTGTATTTGCTTCACTGTCTCTATTGTCAGTTTCCTCATCATTCCCCTCGTTAGAAATTTTCCTTGAAAAACTGCAGTGCCTTGAAGCCATTGCCTGCAGTTCTTCACTACACTCTGACAATCGCTCTTCATCATTAGATAACTTCTTTCCCTTTTCCAAATGTGGAGAGTCCTTTATAAGACGTAATGAAGGCTTGCCACGGTATTGGATATTTGATATTTTATTGTTAGCTATCATGCTTTCCAACTGCTGAAGTGTCGCAGTCCTCGCTAGGCCATGTTGTTTTTCCACATACACAGGAACACTTTCAAAATCTGCCCGTTTCCTAATGTCTTGTACTTTCTTTATTGCCGCTAATGTCAAATTTTCAAACTCATCCACGTTTAATGCCTGCGAGTGGTTTTCTGTTGTTCTTGGTGGTGCACAATCCGACAAATGATAGCCTTCTGTCTCAGTCACTTCAACACCGCCAGACGCCATATTGCCTCGTCTCATGCATCTTTTCTAGGATCAATGGCGTGAAAAGTTTTTATTTTGGTTCTACCGTACAAGGTAACGATAACAACATGAACTGTATGTGTGTCATATTCGAGTGAACCTTACACGGAGTGCACCTAGGCAACTTGGTTGTATCCTAATCAACTTTTGACATAGACATAAGGGACGGGTCACTAATTACTTGTGGGGAAGGGTAGAAGACATTCTTATATATTTGATGGAATTTTCGTCCCCTCTCTCAGATTTATGTAAAAATTTTTGTCCCCACCCCAGGACTTCAGAAGAAATTCCGTACTCCTTTTAAAATGCTCTTTATTTTTCACTTCCCTTCCCTCTGAGTGTGCAGAAATATGCCCCCCTCCTAGATGTCTTCCATCCCCTCCTCTGAAAGGATTAATAACCGGTCCCTAATTTGTTGCTAATTGAGAGTCAGCTAGCTTCATAGAGGTATTTTTACTCTACAATTAAGCTGCACAGCTGTAGGATTGTGGTACCAATTCAATTTGCTCATTCTTTTTGAGAGATATATTATGTTTTGAGAAGTATATATATATATATATATATATATATATATATATATATATATATATATATATATATATATATATATATATATATATATATATATATATATATATATATATATATATAGTAAAACGAATACATAGTGAATTCCGGCATCACTGACATTCTGCAGGCTTAAATATTGTTTTATATATATATATATATATACGATCAGTAGCTAACGAGTAACCAGGATTTCTCCTTTTTCGGTGCAAACAGAAAGGTTGATATAATGCTCAGAAAAACCAGGAGTGTGGCAGTGCCTGGATGGCGCAATTGATTAGCACAGGAGTCCTCTGATCTTAACATCGTGAGTTCGAATCCGCACTGGGGCCAAAATAATTTTCCAGTTGTGGTGGTAGTATATATATATATATACATACCTTGCTTAGATTAGATCATATAGCTGATCAAAAGTGCTCTACAGGAGGAGCTTCTAATATTGATGTTAGAATAAGACGAGAGAGACTATATGTCACCAATCTACCTGTTACTTAATCCAACAGCAGAAAAAACAAATAGAAAATATAAACCACTTTACTTTTTTGTACGGTTTTCATCCGTTTGATACGAAATCTTCAGTAATCTGAACAATGTCAGTGCCATGCTCAAATATATAGAGAAATTGTACATAGTAATGAAATAGATAGTTGAAAGTATCAAACATCGAAATATATATGAGGTTTACTCGACTTAGTCTCGATTCAAATCTGGCGTGTACTTTTTGATGAAATAATTTTCCTTCTCTTTCTATTCTGTCATTTTGATCGAGAGTTAGGAAATGTGTAAGTGTAAAGGGTATATCTTTACCGATAGAGCAATGGGCTTTGTGATTACTAACATGCAGGGTACGCAAATTAGGATTTAGGACTTTTGTTCATGAATTCGAATCTTGGCTTGTAAATTAGAAGTTTGCCCAATATATTCTTTATTACACACACTGCACCTTATGAGGCATAGGACATTTTAAACATTAAGATCCATGTTGCTTTTATTTTGAATGGATTCTCACCATTTTTACAGATGATTGCATTGGTTATCGTTGTCAGAGGGCATGTCCCGCATGTGGACTGTTTTGTCAGTTATTATTGTTGCTCCAGTGTTATGTACACTTTCAGTATATTTGAACTTCGCCCTTGCTAATATCGTTATGAGACTCGGTGGTTGTCTGTAGCTATTTAGTCTAACTTGCTTTATTGATTCTTGTATTCTGAGCTGGCATTAGGTAATAGGCATGATTTTTTAATTATCAAAATGAAGTTTGGATGTCTTGGGTTAAAAGTTGAAACAAAAGCTAGAATTTTGTTATTATTAGATTTAGGTTCTTTTTCATTGAGTAATTCTGTCAAGGGGATGATATTTGATCTAGCAATGCAATTTTGTGTAAATGTTTCAGGGTAGCCCTGTTTTGTAAGATTGGTTTGCAATTCCATTAGTCTCCTGCGTCTGAGCTTTTTGTCACCTTTTGCAAATTCTTCTGGCTAGATTAAAAAGAATGTTCTGTTTTGAGTAGGATGGATGACAGGTCTAGAAATGGACATATTACTGACTATCAGTTGGTTTACGATATATATCTGTAGAAATCTTGTAGTTTTTTTACACTAAAACCGATGTCTAGAAAGCTTATGTACGTTTTGCTGGATTCTATTGTAAATCTAATGTTCGTATGTAGATTTTGAAGAATCTGGAATAAATTTTCAATTGAACTTGTTACCAATATAATATGCACTTGTTGCGAAGCTTAGTTTTAATAACAGATTAGTGGGCGTGAAGAGTTTTACACTTCTATAGATACTACCTTTATATTTTAGATGAAGAGGCGATACGCAGCGGATTAAAATTCCTATGGAGGCTAGGAAAGATTATTTACACGTGCCAAAGACGAATATAATTGCAATGTGCTCTATGCCAGTCAATATGGTGGTATGTGAATAGTTGCCCTTGTCATTATGATATGAAGTGCATATTCTAGTCTATAATCATGAGTATAACGAAGCTTTTCCATTATCAGAGCAGTTGCAGTCAATGTGAAAATATTAGTATTTGTTGCGATAGAACCTAGAGTACAAATCATAGTGGTTCACTATTCAGAAACACATCAATGAAAGAATCTTCCTAGCGCTTGGCAGCCAGCCCCTGTCCTAAGAACTGGTGAAGAAACAAACACATTTTTTGTCTGTTATGCCTTTCTACGGTCATTTTGCAACATGTTCAGTTACTGTATGAAGTTTAAGGAGAATACTGGTAGTAAATTTTGTGGAAAATAATTTTTTTCTCAATTTTTAAGATTTTTCATGGATTACGTCCCTTAACCATTGCTCTATCATAAAACATATAGATACTGCTTCATTTGTAAAGGAAAGGGGTGGAGATGACAATTTTTCTATTGCCATCCATGTTCATGCTCCCTAGTAACGGTTCTTATGCACATGTTTTTATTACATTTCTTGTATTCTCGCTCAAGTAGCAAACCCTCTTCTTAGTACACTTTCTTGCATATTGTACATGAAGTACAAGCAACTTAGAAGTCAATTCAAAGTGGGGAAATTTCACCAATTTTGTAGCGCCTCATTTCGCCATATTGGAATTAAATACAGAAAAAAATTTGCAGGCTTCATCGGAGGCATAGTAAACAATGTTTGTTTAAGCGTGACAGGAACGAAACAGAGGAGTTGCTATCGAAAGAGTAGATAGGGAAAATTCTTTGGGAAAAGAAAACATGAATTACTTGCAAATTCTTGTCCGGATAGATCGTCGCCATGGATTAACGAAGGGACCCCTCACAGTGATAGAGAGCATGGAATAAGCAGAAAAATATGAAGTTTCAAAGATATACCTATTTTAAAATCATCATTAATGAAGGTATCCCTGGGAATAACAGGAAGCAAAAAATTTCAAAATCGGACAATCCAGTGATGAGAAATGAAATTTTGAAACTTGTCAAATTTCACGTAGTTGTTTACATTAGAATTTCCGGTGTAATGTACCATTTTAAGCCAACTTTAAAGCATCATAAATCAGCCCCTAAAATATAGCATATATTCTCAAAGGACATTGAACTTAAAGGACATCTGTGTTCGAACAATGACATTTGTTATGCTTGAACACTTAAGCCGAGCTGTGACTTTTTCGAATGAATGTTTTTCCTAATTGAGTTTGTCTTTTCGATGCTACATGAACAGTTATCATGATGTATTTTTATTGTGAAGCTTAACCTGATTTTACATAAAAGAGCGATTTTCGTGACTTTTGCACCAAATAGTAGGCAATCAAGGTGTGTTTAACATTAGCAAAACTATAGTTATGTAGAGTGTAGGATCATGAGTTGGTAGACACTGTTTTGATGCTTACGTTTTGCAGCAAATTCTGCAAAAAGTTGCTGCTTAATGGTAAAAACAAAAATTCTAGGTAAATATGTTAAAATACTAGAACATATGTGGAGCATTCCTGCCAAAGGGCTCGTTTCAATTCGTTTTAATTTCTTTGCAAAACAATTTTAAAGATTGCATGTGACATCGGTGTTTCTTGCTTGATTTCCTTGTAACACTGTAAGTATACCTTGACTCTTCCGTGTGAGTGGTGACCCCTACATTTACAACATTGGTTTTAAAGAAGCCAAGAGGGATATTCTCGATGGAATTATGAAAGCAATAGCCTTTTCATGAAACAATAGCTTAGTGAGGCAATATACCTTCATTAGAAGCAGCTGCTCTGCAAGGTCAAACCAAGTGAAGTATGTTTACTACTTTGATACGCTATGTTAAATTCGTTTGATATCTAAATCTAGTGACATTAACTAAGTAGAAACAGTTTCATCATCTCAAAACCGAATTTTTAGTTCCATGAAGGTACATGGAATAAATCGCTAGGCTATCGTCTGTTGCTTCAACGTGTGGTACAGCCTTAGACATAGAAGGACTAGAATGCGCGCTCTATTGTTTGCATTTGTCTGGTATGTAATATCCATGGGGAGCAAAGATGGTAGCAACTCGCTGGCAAAAGAGTGTTGCGGGCTATGCCGTCAAGTGGTGTTTTCAAACTTTTTGGGCTAATATTGAACCTATATAGACTGTAAAATGCAATTTTTGGTATGGCAAAGGAATAAGATGATAGGTAAGTGCCTTGAAAGTTTGAATATTATCTTTTTTGTTGTGATTCCATCGCTTTTCAATAAGTTTGTTATGCGGACCTTAGTGTTTGTATCCTATTTTGGTATTGATCCCTTTCCTCAAACTCAGCATCAGTTGGTATCAATTCTACTGCAGCATGTTTAAGAAGCTCTTTAAGAAGTCAATTTTTGCAATGTAATAAATTTAATGGTTTTTGGTCTCCATTCATACTGTCAGAAATACTCATAAGTCCTCTTTCTCAATTCTTTCTTTTCATGTACAATCGTGTGAGATTTGCCTTTAGATGAAATACGCCATACATAGTTAATATTTTTCTTATTGGGCTTGGGCTTATTACTTTTCTTGAGCTTGGATTTTAGTAAACGTTTTAACTTTTTCAAATATTTTGTTTTCACCTTTTCCTTCATTTTCTTATAGGCATAGTATCATAGAGTTTCAGTATTCCTAGGTATTTACAACCACCGTCATCAGTTTTCGAAATTAATTCTTCATCTAATAGCACAATTCCTTGAGAATGAACTGTCTCTCAACTTTTCATAACTAACATTGCGAATTTTGATACATCAAACTCCATTCCAATATCATTTCAACATATTTTAACCGTTCCTACAAATGAGTTGATTTCTTCTTCAGACTTTCCATAGACCTTTAGGTCATTCATAAACAATAGATGATTAAGCATCGACGCATTTTTTCTAGTCTGTAACCTATGTTGATCTTTCTGAAGCTCAATCGCTTCACAATTTGAAGAAAATGGACACAAATGGTCATTCGAGTTAATAAATGTATCATTTTTGGAATCAAAACATCAGAAGCATGATCAATCCGATACCTGACTAAACGTTTGATGAATAGTGACGTATGCGTTCGTGTGCGTTCAACTTGGTAAATCCCTTCCCTACTTTGGTAGGTAATTTGACTTCGACATATCAAATATTGTTCATAGATAAAAGCTTTCTCAAATGGTACGTGATACCATGCCCAAATCAGATCTCTTACTTTTGCATCCAAAACATAAATTTCAGCTGTACAATCGCTATCTCTTATTTGAGATATCATAGCCTCTTACAGTAGCAGACGTTACAAAAGATGTGAGTGTCTAGAAAACCTTGATAATCTTATCAACAAATATTTCCGTTCATGGCTAGACCTTCCCTTATCAGGTACACTAAGCGATTGTTTCTTCCAAGAAATAAATGTGACCCAAACACGCACCCTACATCAATTAAACATGCATAGTGTCAGACGGTTCTTTGCAATTTATTAAACTTTTCTTGCACAGAGGCCATAAATGCCTGATGGAGAAATACAGCCAGCTTTATAAACTTTCAGTTTGACCAGTACAAATCCACTAAGAAGGTTCTGTAGTAATTTCTTTTGCAACAGGAAAACAAGTTCAAAAACAGCCCTTTCTCACAAGGATCCATTTTCCGTAATATAATAGAACTCTAATTGCCTAACATTAATTTACTATGGTCCTCTGCACAAAGTAACTTGCCAACAAATATTTCAAGTTCTTCTGTTAAGTACATAAATAATACTCTCCCAGCAGAAACTAATGTTCAAAGATGGGGTCTGTCATCCTCGTATGACCGTTATTTCTGCTTTGTACGATCATTTCTTCTGCATGTCGCTTTTGGTTCCAAAGTGAATCTTGAACAGGGCCGTTACACTTGGCGATACATGTTTTCTTCATGTTTGTTGATTTTCATTTAATTTTAGGAGGGTAACCCTTTAGCAAATACTGTTTATGAGGGGACCCTCCATTTACTTTACAGGTTAGTAAATAAGAACAAAACTAATAAATACTATAATTATTAATGCAAAAGCAACTTCATAATTAAAAGTAGAAAATCAAATACAAAATCAAGAAACTGAGGCTCACTCCAGCAATCTAGGTACTAATGCTGTCCCCTTCCTAAACTGAAAAAGAGGCAATTGTCTTAAAATCGGTTGGCATCCAGTACAATTCAAAATCGGCTGTTATTACCATTAGGGGAACCCCCAGTCCATTAAAAATTGTTTTTGAAAGCACAAATAGAAGGCGACTGCTTTGCTTCATTTGGTAGGCATTTCCAAAGTAACTCACCTTGATACGAAAAAGATCTCTGGCCATTGGTTGATGTTTTCTTTGGAGTCTTCAAATCAGTAGTTGAATTTCAAAAAGTATAAAAATTTGCAACTACAGTTTCTTATGAAAAGATTGTACAGGTACTGTGGAGCAAGCCCATTGATAGATTTGCAGACAGTTACTTTTGATTCTTCATCTAAGAGCTCACGAATAGTCTTCCAACCGAGGCTCTCAATATGTGGTCCACTAAGGCATTAAATCTGATTTCCACCATGGTTCTTGCAGTTCTGTTTTGAAGTTTTTGGAGCAGATTCATGGTAGTTGCACCACAGCAGCCCCATACTGAACAGCAATATCGGAAATGGGGCTCCACAATACCTGCATATAACGTTTTCACAGCAGCAATAGGGAGGATGTTTTCAGCAAATTTTAGAAAAGCAATGGCTTTGGAAACTTTGGAAGATAACCTTTTAATTTGTTCCCTCCAATCTATACCGTTATCAACTTGAACACCGAGATAGCTGGCTTGTGTGACAAAGTCAAACTCATTGCCAAGAACTCCAAGCTTTAAATTCTCAGCAGCATTATTGCGCGCTTGGTGTTGTAGCTTGGTTGCAAGTAACATTGAATGTGTTTTCATAATATATAGAGAGTTTGCTGCCATTCAACCAGAAATCAAGGTTCTCAAGGTCTCTGTTCATAGCCCTGTTAAGTTGAGAAATATCTTCAGACTTTAGCGAAGGCTAGTATCATCAGAATACATAGATACAAGGAACATCGAACAGCTTTTGGAAGTTCATTAATGTAGACCAAGAAAAGAAGTTGTCCAAGCACGACCCCTGAGGTACGCAGACTTCAGTTTCTCCAATTCAAGAATCAACCCCCCCCCCCCTCCAACTCTGAAGTACTGTTTTCTGTTGCTAAGATGAGACTGAAACGAAGAAAGCGTCCGCTGCTACACACCATAGTGTTCTGATTTTTGCAGATAAGATCATGATAAACCGTCTCAAATGCTTTTTTGAGATAGATGAATACTGAGCCTGTCAGTTCACCATTGTCAAGTCCATTATACCAGTCATCAGTAATTTTAAGTAGTCATGTGTCAATCTAGAATGTTTTTCAAAAATCCTGATTAACCTTGGTGTATCAAATTATTTTCAATTAGATTCTTGTATAAATGGCCAAACATAACCTCAAATAACCTTAAAATTACAGGGAGAATTGAGATTGGACGGCAATTGGATTTTTCAGTCTTTTCTCTATCCTTAAAAATGGGGATAATGTGAGCATTTTTCTGCTAGTCAAGAAAATGGCTAGTTTTGAGAGAAGTGCTAAAAATGAAAACTAGCGATCTCTTAATAAGAGAAAATGCAAGCTTTAAACAATAACTGGATATTTTATCACTTCCAAAGCTATTTGATTCTTTAATTTTAACCATGGCTTCTCTGATTTCTTGTACCCCTATAGCCTTAAAATTGCAGTGCTTATTATGAGGGTTTAGGATGTATTGTCTTATTACTACTGGATTCCGTATAGCTTCAGTCTTGCTTGCTAGGTCCTTACCAACTGAACAGAAATTTGTATTCATGATATTCGCTATATCCTGCTTAGTAAGAATATCACAGCGAGATTCATTGAGCATGTCGATTTTTGCCGATTTCGGTCTTTTGTTAATGACCTAGTTAATTACTGTCCTCCATGGTTCCTTCATGTTACCTTTAGCTTGAGATATTCTTTCAGAAAAGTATTGCTTTTTTAGCTTAGAATAAAGCTTGTTTGTTTTACTTCTAATGTGTCTATAGGAACTCTAAGAAGTTCTCTTAATTTAATCCCTGCTTTGCACTAGCCTTCCCAAATTTGTAGTTATCCATAGGCAGTACCTCTCAGAAACCCGAATTGACTTAATAGAAGCGTCCTTTTCAAAACTAGAGGAAAACAGAGATGACCAATAAGAGATAATAATGTTAACATCATCAGTTTCTTTCATCCTTATCTAAGTTTTTCATAGATCTGGCTTAATTAATCATGCTATCCTTTTTCAGTGCACCTTCAAACTCACGAAAGCAAAAAACCGTATTGGGATCACTTACGAAAAGTTTGTGCTCTCCAGCTTCAATTATATTACTAGGAGATTTTGTTGCAATATGATCAAAGATGAAGGATTTAGCTAGCGTGACCCTAGTTGGTTTTTCAATCAACTGCTTGAAACTAAAGAGTTCACAGAGACTGCAAAAATGCTTAGAATTATTATCAGTAGGCAATTCAGAGGCCTTCATGGTGAGATTAAAGTATGTATCACCAAGAAGGACAGTTTCCTTTCCATCTTCGTCGAGATACGAAAGAGCTTTTTCAACCTTATCAAAGGATTGCACACTGTCACCAGGTGGTCGGTACAGCGAAATGATGATGTAGGGTTTACTTCTAGACGGCTGAATCTCCACACAAATTAGTTCAAAATCGTCAATGGGGACATCATTTCTCATTTTTCATGCCAGTTAGTCCCTGATATAAAGGGAGGCTTCAACTCCATTGCAAGTCCTATCAAGACGCTGAAGCATTCAATGCAAGAACATGAATAGTTGAATAATGCAAAAATTGTTGAAGTTCATCAAAGTGACCTCTAAGACTATTCATGTTACGAGAAGCAATGGTTAGGCCTTTCTTTAAAACTAATGTATGATGATAGTTCCCTGTGCCTTTGTCTAAAGCGGAGTCCCTTTCATTTGTACCCTTTCTGACATCAAATATTATGTAACTTTGCTAAGATATATCTTCCAAGCTTTTTTTATAATTTAATTATTCAAATGAAGTCCTCTTCTAGTAATGTCTCTGTCACCAATATTGCTGTTATCGATGCAACATAGATTCAAATAAACTAATTTCGTGTTGAAGGTATCAATAATCTTGCGAGTAGCTTGGTTGTCCATTCTTTCTACAGGAGTTGAAATAATTACCTCACAAGTTGGTAGCTCATGTTTAATGTCTGACTTGAGATGTAATAGTGCATCTATAATGCTGTCAGATAATGCCCCGGAGATCGTAGCATCGTTCGTTCCAATGTGTAGAATCTGATATGATATGATATGAATTTGATATTAAATATAGCCTTTTTGAATTTGATATTAAATATAGCCACTAGCCAGTAGAAAAGCAAATATTGAATCACGCACTTAAGATGTAAAGGTTTTAAGAGGGAAGCTCTCGAGAATTACAGGCCTAAGTTGGAAGAATCAGAAAGATCAGCTTTTTATGTACAAGAACTGTGCATGCTCTTTCCATACACTGGTAATTTTTAGCTGACTGCCAGATAATACCAAATACAGCTGTGATATACAAACGAAGATCAGGATATCGCATAAACGGAGTAATAGATATTTTATCAAGAGGGCATGAAGAACTGGAAGCATTCATTTTGCGCACTACCTTCGTGACTTGATGATATGACGGAGGCGATAAGTCATGGGAAATTGTTGGCTGAGGAAGAGAGGGAATCCAGTTTAGCAGGACGTATCGAACGAATGAAGGTCCAGAAGAACTGAGTGCGAGTGATAGAATCAAATGATGGTAGAGATGAACTACGCTGATTGAACTTTTGCTTGATATAACTCCATAGGGACTTATGAATATGTATTTAGCGATCGGTAGACACATACTGAGTTACCATTCCTACGTAATTTCGACCTTAAAGTCTTAGCAACTTATCTGATTTCCACAGTGTCAGCATTCGATATTTTAAGATGATTTAATGTTGATTTAGGAATGGAAATCGGATAGTCCTTATATTTTTCTGCGAATTGCGAAGAACCTATATTATCCAGGGAACGAAAGTTAAATTAGAAATAAGTATAGATGATGGAGCTCATTGATAAAATTATATCGCTAATGCTTGCCGCCTTCAACTCTGAAACTGGCATTTATGCCATCAAGAAATCATGAGCTATTTTCCATTCTTGATTAGATCTAGATTATTTAACACCTAGTTGTATGTTGGGCGTTGAATAGGAATTAGTTTTATGATCAGTTTGACCAGTAGTGACGTAAACTCTGTCAGCATGCTATGATTCGAATGCCTCCTCACTTAGGCCTTTGATGACACGATAGCTGCGCTGGTGCATTTTAAACCACGCAAACCGTTACATAATTTTCCACAGTTGCAATTTAACTTCAGAACAATTATTTTCTGACTTTGAACCATTATCAGAGCCAAGAACTGGCGAGTTGCAATTGCCAGACTGATCATTGGGCTCCGAGTCACTATTGCCAAACGTGTTAAGCTTCTTTTTGCATCACCATCTGCATCTACATTCACGCATCAGAACGAGCCTATGACCAAAATGGCCTATAACGATGCAAATCCGTATCGGAGCATTATAAATGGAGTATCAAATATTAGTTCTTGCTAACAAGAATACAACACAAAGTAACAGTAGACAAAATCTAGAAATAAATTATGAATCTTGTAGGTTGCGCACAGCAAGAGTGTGCTCTGCTCAACAACCGATAATAGCGGCAACTTCATTTCATCGAAAATATTTGCTACATACAGTTGTAAATCTAGCAAAACAATAGGTAGTTTACAATTGACTACTTGGTGTAAATGCAGCTCTAATAATAGAATCAGAAGAAAAAAGTAGTGAATATTTATGTAAGGTAATAAGATAGGAACTCAGGACTTGACAACTCTTTGTTTCATCTGCAGAAGATGAAGTAAGAAGTTCTGATCGTGATGGTAGTTATCTTTCTAACTATGTAGTTTTTGGTAGTATTATCAAACTGCAAAGCCGTCGCAGCATTTCGAGGAAGTCAGATGTGCACTTATCAAATATACCCCAAGCACACATTGGCAAGTTATAAGCTTAAAGTTTTTATGCTCATTTAATTGTTGCCGCACCAAATTGCTATACTTTGTGCCTTCCTTTTGGCATTGGTTCTAAGGTTAGAATCAAAATCCGTGCTCAAATCTAGAATGTAAAGCTACTCGTCAGAAATTAAAAGAAGTAGATCATGTCGCAGATTGTCTACAGTGACAACAGAAGTGCCGATACACCCAAGAAGGTGGACAGAAATGTTTACATGTTGTAAGATTAAAAATGGTTTGGTAATAAACAAGAGGATGCAATTTCATTTTGTTGGAAAAATTATCAAAGCTGGAAGAATATTTGGATCAACAAGTGACGTCGAATTCTCACGAGAACCTCTCCAAGAAAGGCGATAGTGCAGCAATGGTTGAAGAACAAAGGCAGGCATGCTTGAATGAAAGCCCCAGAAAATTTGACAATATTGCATTGAACAAAAGCTTTTTAACAGAAAAGAAAAGTCATCGCAAGGTAGGGTAAACAAAGAACTGTACACTCAAAAAAAACATAGCCACAAAGGTAAAGAGCAATCAGTGGTAAATCAAAGCTGTGAGAATCCTTCTTCATCCCTATTATACCAACGGCAGCCATAATTTGGAACCAGGAACACAGATTAAACACCAAGAGATGCACAACTGAGAAAGGAAATGTTCATAACCTTGAAGCTTGCGAGTGGAAAAATGGAACCTTTCTCATACTTGGAGACAGTATGATTAGCGGCATTGGTGAAAAAATACTTGGCAGCAATAGGTCAATAAAGGTAAAAAGCTTCCCTCGATCTACTATTATATATATATATGTTATATATATATATATATATATTCCTTTTGGCATATATATATATATATATATATATATATATATATATATATATATATATATATATATATATATATATATATATATATATATATATATATATATATATATATATATATATATATATATATATATATATATATATATATATATATATATATATATATATATATATATATATATATATATATACATCTTCTCCGTGGATTGTCCTAACTGACGAGGTAGTGCTCAATGCACAAAACCAGTACAGAGCAAAGTATACAGCTGAAGACAATTAAAGAAAAGACATGGTATCTGTGACTCTGAGTTTCATGCTAGTGCATTCATTAGACAGACTCTATTCTAAAGAATACTACTTCAACCGTAAGAACCGAAGAACCGTTAGTAACCTATATATAAGAACCGTTGTTGGAAGTAGTATTCTTTAGAATAGAGTCTGCCTGAGGAATGCAGTAGCATGAAACTAAGAGTCACAGATGCCATGTCTTGTCTTTAATTGTCTTCAGCTGTATATATATATATATATATATATATATATATATATATATATATATATATATATATATATATATATATATATATATATATATATAGAATAAACCACAAATATACTATCCTTTAAGTAAACGTTTCGATCAGAATCTTTATCAGTACTCTGAAGTACTGATGAAGATTCTGATCGAAACGTTTACTTAAAGGATAGTATATTTGTGGTTTATTCTATTTATGTAATTCATATACGTTGTGGATGCGGCTTAGGTTTAGTTGGTATATGTATATATATATATATATATATATATATATATATATATATATATATATATATATATATATATATATATATATATATATATATATATATATATATATATATGTATGTATGTATGTTTGTATGTTTGCAGATATGTACAATCTTAGGTCTGATGTTTTCCGGTTTACGCCTTGAAAGCAAATTACAAGAAGTAACTAAAGGTTACAAAGACGCTTCCATTCTCTTCAGATCTCTAGCACCTTCCTTAATATTCTCGCTGTTCCAAATATTGCTGTGCTCTGCACATGTCCTACATTCAAAGTAATCCCAATCTTCTCTATACGCTTATCTAATTCCTTCGACACTGCCCCCAGTGCACCGACAACAATTGGTATGACAATCACTTTCTTCATGCCCCACATGGCTGCTACTGCTCTTTTCAAGTCTCCATACTTTTCAATTTTCTCTCTCTCCTTTGATCTTATACGAGAATCCCATGGGACTGCCACATAAATGATTTTGCACTCCTTTAAATCTTCATTTACCACTACAAAGTCTGGTCTTCGCGCTTCAATCTCATGTTCACACTAGATATTGAAATTCTGTAATACTTTTTGATAGTTCCCTTTTTTGTAACCCCTTCTGGCTTATGCTCATGCCACTTTGTTGTCCTCTCTAAGCCAGACTCTCCACACAACTCCCAGTGTACTTTCCTTGAAATGGTATCGTGTCGTCTCTTGTATTCTCGCTGTGCAAGCATCTTGCAGTTCACTCACTATGTG
The DNA here is from genome assembly GCA_964019165.1 of Mastigias papua. Lineage (NCBI taxonomy): Eukaryota > Metazoa > Cnidaria > Scyphozoa > Rhizostomeae > Mastigiidae > Mastigias > Mastigias papua. Next base: position 7,581,924 of record OZ025274.1, on the reverse strand, counting down.
ACTGACAGTTTCTCCTTTTTCCCCGCATAGCCTACACAGAGGCGATTCAGCAGTATTATCAATATGATACTTAGCACAATTTGTCCGCAATGCTTGGTCTTGCACAGCACGTATCAATGACTCTGTGCAACCTTTCAATCCGCCATTTTTGAGCCACCCACAGGTCTTATCTTTATCGATACTATCACACATCTCTATAGTATATTTCCCATACATTCATGTCTCCTTCCAGGCATATCCTCTTTCGTTGATCAGCATTTGTTTGATATCTTCCGGCTTTACTGCTTCCTCCATTTTGATAATCCGCTTAGTACTCACTACTTTCAGCATCTGCTCATTACCTTGCTTGACATACCAGCCTAACCTGTTTTCTTCATTCTTGGTACATCTGTCGCAAGTATTAGTCCCCTCCCTCCTTTATGTCGTGGTACATACAACCGCGCAACATCACTCTTTAGATGCAGGACTTTATGCATTGTCAGCAACTTCCTAGTCCTTTCTGTCCATCCATTCAAGTTTTTCCTAAGTCCATTTCAGCAAGCCAGCTCCATATCTCAAGACAGGACTCGCCCAAGTGTTTATTGCTTTTATAATATTTTAACCGTTTAGTTTTGACTTCAATATCAATCGTGTCCTTCTCATATGTTCATGCTATAATTTGTCTTTCATTTCCTTTACCTGGAGTTTTTCAATGTCCAGTATTCCAAGGTACCTATAGCCGTCCTTTTCTACTTCCTTTATTGTCTCACCACTTAGTAATACTATACCATCTGTATTACTTAAATTTCCTCTTTTCTTGATCACTACACCACACTTCTTTATGTCAAAATCCATTCCTATATCTTTACTGCAGCCTTGGAATTCTTGACCAAGCTTTCAATTTCTCTTTCGCTGATTCCAAGTAATTTCAAATCATCCATAAACAGTTGATGGTTCACCTTCAAATTTCCGTATTTAATAACATAACCTGCCTTAGTCGGTGGTATCAGGCAAACTACAAACAGCAAAGGTGAAATACTATCGTCTTGAAAGACTCCCCTGTTAATGCTAACTTTTCCAAGAAACTCCCCACAGGATGTTAGCTCTGTTGTACATTTTTTCATGGTAGTGTCTATGAATTTCTTTATGTCTTCTGAAATACCGGCCAGTTCTAAGCACTCTAAAATCCAAGAATGTGGAACCAGGTCATATGCCTTGCGATAGTCAACCCATGCCATGGCTAAGTTTTTATGCTTTTGCTTTCAATCTTGCAAAATCATTTTGTATATAAGAAATTGATCTTTCGTACCACTGCTTTTCTTCCTACATCTTTTCTGCTTTTGGGGTAATTTATTGTGCTCATCTACGAATGCACACGTTTGCCCTGCAATTACTCCAGTTAGTAATTTCCATATAACTGGCAAACAAGATATGGGTCTGTAATTGTCAACTGCATTACCATTTGAGTGATCTTTTTGGGCATAAATAAATCTTTTCATAAGTTATCCAGTTTGGTGCTGCTACTCCGCTATCAATCATATCATTCATTCGGCTCAAAATTCTGTCATGCAATGCTGTCAACGTTTTTATCCAATAACCTTGAACACCATCAGAGCCAAAAGCTTTCCAATTTGATATCTTTTTGTAATGTTGTTTATCAAGTTTCCTGTGATTACTACGTCCTCAGGCTGTAGACTTTCTTGCTCTGTTCTCTCTTTCAGCCTTTCTGCACTTTTATTATGATGTTTCTCATTGCCCTATATATTTCTCCAAAAGGATGTGCACAATTGAGCATCAGGTTGTATTTCTTCTTTGTGATTACCTCCACTAAAAGATTGGTAAACTCTCTTTTGATCGCAAGGAACATTCTATTGTGCTTGTAGTGTTCTATTATTTGTTCATACTTTCTAATTTTAGCTGTTTTTGCAGTAAGCTTTGCTTCAGTTCCTTAACTACATTATTCAATCCTTTTGTCTTGATGTGATACTCCTGTCCTAGGCTTTTGTATTTCCATTCTTTCCTTATTTCATTTCTTTTGTATCTCTCCAAGATGTTGACATGCTTTCTTATCGCGTTCATTTTTTGACTAATTCGTGTTTCCCAGAATGGTCCCTTTATTCTACATGGTCTGTCATCAATAACCTTCAGTCCCACTCTCTGTCCTACGTATGCAGCCACTGCACTATTCAGTCTGTTTGTATCTGAAAATGTTGCAATCTGGATGAACCCAATCACTTTATTCACTTTTTTGTTTCTTGATCTAATTCATTACTCTCAATATTCTTAAGTCCCCTAGGAACATTCAAACTGCGTTCTTCCATTCTATCAACTATACGTATTATCATCTCCTTTTCTTCTTCAGTCATATCATCTCTTGGCATTTCGAATTCAACCTGCTCTTGCTCTACTTCCTGTACAGTCACATCCTCTATAGCATTAGAATCTCTCACATCAACAGGAATAACATCTTGTTCTACCTCTTCTAGCACTCTTCATTTAATCCCCTCAAGTTCTACCCGCTTCAGCCATTCATTCTTTCTGATTGCTCTTACCTGATCAAACGTTGTTCACTACATTTTAGCATTTCTCTTTCATTCCATATCCTATGTATTCTCTGTCTATCTTCTCAATGCCTTGTCATTTTCATTCACTGGATTACTGAGGTAGTAACATTCCATAGGAGAAACATTAATCGCCTTTGTCCATTTCATTCTGACGGGCACACACTGCTCATGTATGGGATCCCTGCCGGCCGAATAACCTTCATCATCGCTGAATCCAGTCCCATGAACGCCGTTATTTGATATATCATTATTTGACATAACACTCACGAGAGGATAGTGGATTTTGGTTGCCCCACAACCGGTATTTTTATCATGACACCATCGCTAGGTCTATTGCCGGCCAAGGCTGAAGAATCCCTCCTACCCATGAAACAGACTAACCACCACCCGATGCGAACCCGGTATTTTAAGTTCGTGGCATTTCACTATTGCTTACTTTAGTAAGGCATGGGCTGTTGAAACTATTGACAACCTTGCATCTAGGTACATTCGCCAGTGGCATGAGCTACCGCTTAGTGTAACCCTCAGTTCACTTCTCCTGCTTAAATCTAAGTACAAATTAAATCTTACTTTGCCATCAGCTTAATTTACACAGTGCCAGGTAGTCATTAAACATGCTCTGAAGTCATCTCCTAATTCTGATATAACCCTTCTTTGGGTAAGAACCAGTGCTTCCGTACGACCAATATCATAACACAAAACATGAGATAAATGCTACATAAACTGACAACGAAGCACATATTCATCATGACTCAAATCTCAAGATTCATAATATCATCTCTTCTTCTGTATGCTGGTATCAAAACTCGAATCCTCTGGTCCGAGGTACAGAAAATATTCCCAAAAATATTATCAATTTTGATCAAACACCTTACCATTAAAAAGAAAATGGGCTTGAGAAGTATAAATTGAAAACAATTTAGTAAGTTCAGTTTTTGAGAGCCTGAGGCTAGTGCTTCCTTCTGTAATGTAGGACACTGTGAGATTGGTTGGTAAAAATCAACTACCTTCCATGTTATCCTAACAATAAACTCCTTTACCACCGGTTTGTTCTATCTAAAAGTTCTTGGCATTTGACTATTGCAGATATTGGCCAGACATGGGCTATTCAAAATTTGGACAACATCGTTTCAAGTTTTGTGAGGACATGGCTTGAACTAACTACAAGCGCAACTTTCAATTCTCTTGCATTAAGTAAATTCAAAGGTGGCATCAGCCTTGTCCTTCCATTTACCAAATTTATCGAATTTCAAGCCACTATATGTAATGCTTTAAAACCTTCTCCAAACCATGACACAATGTCTCTTTAGATTGAGACTAGCTACAGTACATATCTTTAGTACGATCAATTTAAGAACACCAAGCATGTTCTAAAAGCTATTCAACATGACCATGAAGAACGCATTAATACTACCCTTTTCTTATCTCAAGGTTTCGTGCTATCATCCACCCTACGTTTACATGTGAGGAAACTAATATCCCTGGTCAACCGTTAAGCAAAATTTGCCTAGAGACATATTCAACTTACATAAATAATACTCTTCCTACTCGTAAAAAACTCTGTAGACGGTCAGTTATTTAATTGTCTACCTACTCTTTCTGTCTTCAGTCAGAGACTCTACAGCACGTGGTATCTAGTTGTATTTCATACCTCGATGAGGGCAGACATACTTTACGCCACAACTTTACGCTGATCTACCTTCATTTTTGTCCGCATGCATTGTTACTGGTGAAGCTCCTCTCCCTGACCTTCTATTGCTTACACATAATAAATTACTCTACTTTCTCGAACTCACAATAGGATTCGAACCTAACGTACAAAATAATAGGACTCGTAACGCCGTCAAATATAGCTTATTGCTTAGTGAACTTTCACATTCTTATAATAAAGTTACGTTTAAAAATTGGAAGTACCGAGTAATATTGGAGCTATACAGAAGACTGCCTTGTTGGGAACAGCTAGGATCCTGAGAAAGGTGTTAGAATTATGAACAAATGATTCCCTGTTAGCCCTTGGTTATTTGTTATAACCCGCCTAACAGATGTAGTAACGGCAATTCACCCAGCCTGAGCAAATGCTGACTGTATACATAATAATAATTTTTTTAAAACTTGACATATATAAACTAAACATACAAATACAATTCTCTCTAATGATAGGTAATTTGTACTTGGCTGGCCTAATTACAGATAATATTAAAATAAAAAAAAAGATACTATACAATGAACAAGCTAGCGGAGGAAAGATATCTGTTAATAAGAAATAAGTTCCGGGTTAGTCCAGGGTTTGTTGCGCATGCAGAATATGTAATACGTTGTGCGAATTATTATACTAGTTAATTTAGTAATTATGAAGTTAGTGTGCCCTATGTTAATAGTTAGATCGTTACACATCTGATTAAACGAATCGCCAGATTGTCCAAAGATCCCAAGGGAACTTATGGACAAGTTCACAAATTTGACGTGACGGTATTTCGATGATAGGTCATTTACAAGGTAGGGATATTTGGTAAATTTTCTATTAGCATTATTCTTAAGGTTCGTCTCAAAGCCGACGCTCAATTCAATTACGTACAGAGTATTACAAGAAGTGGAGATGAGCATGTCAGGACGTAGATCATCGCCAGTGATAAGAGAAGGGGAAAAATATTGAGGGAGGTCAACATAAAAAGTGCAGTGATTCAAACATTGCAATGATGAGGCAAGGAAGTTTAGCGCAGAGTGATGTCTCCATGTGAAGCGGCCTTCGTTGAGATAAGTTTTACAGCCTGCAACAACAGGGAGAAGAGACTCTGGCTGGAAACAAAAGGAGCAGTCAGACGTTTGTGAGAGATTCCACAGCGTGAGATTTTTGCGAGTTGCGAGTGTGTTGTTAAGATACCTGAGAGTAAAGTTGAAAATATTTTTAGGCAGTTTACTTTGAGCAGAAGACCAGAGAGAATTTATAGCTTTCAACGAATGATTGAGGAGGAAAGTAATGATAAAGCCTTGTGAAGTTAAGTTAGATTGAAGCTTGTCAGTATGGTTCTGGCGTGCTGCCTTTAGAACTTGCTTAGTGTTTCGGTATGCATCATATTGTATGTTCATACCGAAGCTAGTAGTTTTCCAGAGGGATTTTATTGCATCGTTTTGATGAGACTGCCTGATGAGAAAAAGATCAGAAACTTGAAGGAAGATGAAAGTTACAAATACCTCGGAGTTCTTGAGGCAGAAGATTTTAAGAGATCAGAAACGAAGAAAATAATAAAAATGGAATACAAGAGAAGAGTAAGGAAAGTCCTAGAAACGAAATTGAATGGACATAATTTGATTAAAGCTATCAACACATGGGCAATAGCTGTTATCCGATACTCAGCTCCATTTTTGGATTGGAATAAAGATGAGCTTCAAGCCTTGAACCGAAGAACAAGAAAGTTGATGACGACGCACAAAGCATTACATCCAAAGAGCAATGTGGATAGACTATACCTACCAATGAAAGAAGGCGGAAGAGGTCTCATCAGCGTAGCTGATGTGACGCAAACAACAATACTTGGACTACAGAAATACATCCAGGAAAGTGAAGAAAAGCTTATCTCTGCAGCAAGGAAACTAGACCAAGTATCAGAATCAGCAAAGGAGTTTAAAAGTAGAAGAGCAAAGGAACGCAAGCAAAATTGGATTGATAAAGCAATGCATGGTCGATTTCTAAGACAAACAGAAGCAGTTGCTGCCAAGGAAACGTGGGCTTGGCTTAGCAGAGGGGGGATCAAGAGGGAAACAGAAACACTCATCTTAGCTGCGCAGGAGCAAGCAATTAGGACAAATCAGATTAACGCAAAGATAGATAGAACACAGGAGGATTGTTTATGCCGAATGTGTAAGCAGGCCGATGAAACAGTAAACCATCTTTTAAGCGAATGTAGCAAAATGGCGCAAAGAGAGTTTAAAAGGCGTCATGACTGGCTTGGAAAAAAGATTCATTGAGAAGTTTGCCTGAAGTATGGATTTGATGTGAAAAGAAAATGGTACGAGCATGAGCCCGAAACAACGATGGAGAATGATATTAGTCCAATTCTGTGGGACTTCAATATAAATACGGATCATGTTATACAAGCAAGGCGCCCAGACTAAGTTGTTAAGGATAAGCTAAGGAATCAGTGCCTGATAGTGGACTTTGCTATTCCATCCGATAGCCGCATTGAAACAAAAGAATATGAAAATTTAGACAAATACCAAGACTTAGCAAGGGAACTTAAAAAGCTATGGAATATGAATGTATGGGTTATACCTATAATTATTGGTGACCTTGGGACTATTCCTAAAGATCTTCATCAACGACTCAAAGAAATCGGCATTGAGACCAAGATTGTAGAACTGCAGAAAACAGTTATTCTTAATTCTGCTAGAATCCTTAGAAAAGTCCTTGAGTTTTGAGGAGACTTGATGTCACCAAGCCTCAGGGACATATATGAACCATTTGAGTAATGTGCGACAAATAGATAATAATTCAATTAATTACAGTAGGCGGCGATAGATAAATGCATAGCTAATATATCAGCTAATTAAAGCCTACTACTTACAAAAAACCAAATTTAAGACACTACGATACAATATTTAAACAGAAGAAGACAAATAAAGCTATTTTACAATTCTTAAAATGCAGAATGAATGAAGATCAATAGAGTTAATTAAGGACGCCAACATGACTAATAAATTGTCTGCATAACCTGCTGTTGCAGTTATCATTCCACCCTTTAATTTGCTTTATAAATGATCCAAGAGTTTTAATGTATTTAAATTCATCTGATAGGTTATTCCAGAGCCTACATCCTAGAAAGGACAAGCTTTCAATTCCGTAACTTGAAGTTCGCATTTTGGGGATATGCATTGGCAAATTGTTCCTAAGATTGTGGGTTATGTACTTTGGCACAAATATTTCCTTCATAAAACTCGGGTTGATATTTTGTACGGTTTTATACACTTCAATCATTAGCAACTGCAGGTTTCTTTTATGTGTTGATACAGAGTTTGATTCAAGTAGAAGGGTGTTAAAGTCAGCTATTTTATTCTGGGATGCGATGCGCAATGCCTTTTCATGTATTCGATTTAATTTATTGTCTATAGTTCAGTCACAGAATATCCACACGTGAGGGCAATAGTTAAATTGCGATAGAATGAACGTTTTCATTATAAGATTTAGTTGCTCTGTGCTTAAATAGCACGAAATGCGGGAGAGAGCATGGAGCTTTTGATTTTCCTTCTTACACAAAGATTCAACGTGTGTCTTAATGTTAGTTTTTTATCAACTGTTATCCCTAGTAGTTTTTGCTCTTTACTTTCAATAACTGGGATAGTTTCAATTTGTAAGGTTAAATCATTGCTTTGGTGACCAAAGACCATAAAATGGTAGTTTTCTCTATTAAGCTTCATGCAGTTATCTGTAAATCAACCTGCAACAGTTGAGATAGAGCTCTCTAGTTTGTTCAGTATATGTATGGTGTCAATGTCACTTACGTAGAGGGTAGTGTCAGCTGCATAATTGCAAATGTCAATGTCTGGTACGAACATAAGCAGATCATTAATATATATATATATATATATATATATATATATATATATATATATATATATATATATATATATATATATATATATATATATATATATATATATATATATATATATATATATATATATAATAAGAGAGACCCTAGTACTGATCCTTGAGGGATACCCTGACAAATATATTTCCATTCACCAAAAGACCCATTTACTTTTACTCTCTGTTTTCTATTGTGTAGGTAGCTATGGATGAACATTAAAGCATTCCTGCTGAAGCCATAAGCCTCTAGCTTTGCTACCAAGAGTTCATGATTCAAGCAATCAAAATCCTTTGAGAGGCCCATGAAAACAGCACCAACACAATTCTCTTCATCCAAACGTTTTTGCATTTCTCTATAAATCGCAGTAAAGCATGTTGTGCGCTACAGTTTTCTCTAATACCGCATAGCATTGGGTTAAGAAATCCGAGAGAAAATGGTTTTATCTGATTTTCAATTAGTCTTTCGTAGATTTTTAAAACTGATGGTAAGATTGTGATTGGTCTTTAATTTTGCTTTCGGTTAACATCATCTTTTTTATGAATTGCTGAAATATCACCTGCTTTCAAATTTGTAGGAAAAGTGCACTCGTCCAGACTATTATTAAAACACTTTTCTATAAATCAGCAAAAATTGACGGGTTATCTTTTAGTAATCTAGCGGGAATGCTGTAAATGGGAGGTGCCTTTTATCATTCAATTTTTCAATCTGTTGCTTAGCTTCCAAAGTAGTGATGTTTCTAAAGGTAAACGGTTTGGAGGGAGTCAGTGGTTCCTTTATTTTCTTATTTATTTGTGCTATTGGGGTTATGGGTTTTTCTTGTACTTCTTGTCCTCGTTACATAATGAATTCAGTTTTACTATAGCACGAAAAAGCGGGAACATTGTTTTAGCACACTGAAAGCTTTTTTCGTCCAACACTCGTCAGAGTATTAAACGTCGGATAACGACCGAAAGGTGAACCGAAATATATAGCCAGATGCGGATACACGTGATATGATGAATACTGCGTCTATTTGGCCCCATGATTGGCCAATTAGCATCTATTTACCATTGTTTACTTGAATAATCCAAGTGAGAAAATGAACTCTTTTTGTTTGCACAAGACTGGATTTTGAGTCTTGATATAAACTGATTCAAAATACTTAAAAGAAAGAACGATTTTGCTTGCCCTATGATCCGAGAATTATCGTCTATATTTGTTTTGGCGCATTCTGGATTAGAAATAAGATCTTGTCCTATGGCCGAATCACTTTTCATCTTAGAATTAGAGTTTTTACACATACGAGGTGGCTGTTCTCTTGTTGTAGTATTTTTCGTCCTGATGCTTATGGGTACATGTTGTTTTATTCTGTCTGCTAGTCTCCGCATAGTGCAACCTACGTACAGAGCTTCACATAGGCACGAGAATTCGTAAACTACACAACTTTTTTGAGTGGTAGGAACGCTATCTTTTTTAGCAGATGGTAGCATGACCTTAGTATTGTAGATCACACAAGGCTTGACAGCATGACGGATTATTCATCATATCACGTGTACCCGTACCTGGCTATATATTTTGGTTCACTTTTAGGTCGTTATCCGACGTTCCATACTCTGACGAGTGTCGGACGAAAAAAGCTTTCAGTATACTAAATCAATGTTCCAGCTTTTTCGTGCTATACTGAAATTCTGTTGTACGAACAGACTTTTCACGAATTCAGTTTTAATAAAACTGTCCAAAAACGACTCATTATGAAAGCTATGAAGATCTCAATAAGATCAAGCTACTTCATCCTTTGCCAGAGAAATAAACTTTGAACTAGCCTAGAACTATAAACCATATAATTTTGCTTATTTCTGGAAGCATTTATTAGGTCCTGCATTAGTTTTTCTGCTGTGTATGTTATTTTCGCAAGTGTACTATGTGCTCTTTATAAACAAGCCAATTATACACTGCCAAGTTTTTGAAAGGTATATCATTGTAAGTAGTTTTATATATTCTATGAGAAGTTTACTACATCTCTGATCAGACATTCAAGCAATTTGCTTTCACAATCAGCTCTCTCCAGCCGATGCTCCGGTTTCAATTTGTAGACGATGCTACCATCATAACTGGTCTTGAGAATGGAAATCAAATCCTATTGAATCACTTCAACAAATGGCGTACATGGGCAGACGTGATCATCAGGGTTGGCAGGTGTTCCTCTTTCACATAAGAAAGTCATCAACGTCATCATCCCGTTAGAATATACTTTGCAGATAAGACAAACCTTGGACAAACCCTATATTACAAGCTTATCGTGTAGTAACTTTCCTATCATAGTCTCAGAGATAGTATTGTTTTTATTTTATTTGAGGCTGTGCATTTGCCTCTGTATGATTTGTCGGTTATCATTTATTTGTACTTTTATTGTCACTAATTACGTTGCAGACTAGCCAATTATGCACTGCCTTTAAATATAGTGAGGTATATAATTGCATACTTGGAGCATATGGTATTACCATGAGATTTCAATGAAAAATTATTAATATTTTTATTGATAGCACTTAAAGTACATATTAAGAGAAATTACAGCCATCATCCTTCGTTTCACCTACTATATTTTCTGCATATTATGAAACTGTTTGGTAAACTAGTCTATTGCCACATGGATGAAAAGATTTTCTTTTATGAGTCAATTTCAGATGACATATGTAGAGATTCTATATGCACATAGAGTAAGCTTTTCATTTTAAGAGCTTTCAATTATTGAAAAATATTATAACAACATTAAAGCCAGTACTCATATAGTGGTTGTGAAAGGAGAAGTTTGAAAATAATGTACATATTGGTATTCCAATGTACGTCCTAGCAGAAAAAGCCCTAAGGACATAATACATAATATCTAAATTGAGAGAATCAACTAGGCCAAAGTAATCCTGCGAACATTAGGTCCAAAATATCTGCACAGTGAAGTCAACGAACTATCATCCAGTATATTCGAAAGTGCGTGTTGCTACGATAATTTTTGTGATGCCACCTGTGTAAAATCACTTCCAAAATATTTAACAGCACTGCTTCAACACGTTGCATGAATAAATCTCAATAGTATTGTAACTTTGTTTCCATTCTAATTCGAAGACATGACCACTATTTTACAATCAAAATTAAGAAGGAATAAGCAATAAAGTGTGGTTATTTGCTATGTAATTTTGAAAAAGTTCTAGGATACAAGAAATCAAACAATTGCTATGAGCACCAACTGAGCACTGTAACTGATATTGAAACACATAGAGTGGTGTGGAACATGGTAGTGCAAACAGATAGACATATGGATGCAAACAGGCCTGATATCATAATCACAGACAAAGTGAAGTCAACTTGTAAGCTGATAGACATGACTGTACTGTGTGGTAAAAATGTGTCAAGCAAAGAAATAGAAATGAAAAGCAAACTTGAGATCGTAAAATTGAGATGCAATGAAGTTGGAAAATTAAAACAGAAGTAACAACAATTGCAATAGGAACTCTCGGTATCATCAGAAAATGAATTTAAAATATCATCAGAAACCTCCAAGAAGAAGTGAAAATTCAGTTTCATCAAAAAATAAATGCTTAGTAGGAACTGCAACAGGGCTTTTTAGGATCCCTTGTAAAGTATTAGTTATCAGAACTTCAGTATATCAAATGCCTTAGGCGCATTGCTTGCACCTGGCCAATAAAGGATCAACCAGTGTAATAACTGTGAAATTTAGGGAAAACAGCTTTTTCTGAACTTCTTATTAAATATAAAGTACTACTTGCAATTATACTAGGGTGGGCAAATATGATCTTATTGTAAAAATCTTCATACTAACACGTGTTTCAAATTGGCAAATTACTCACTGATCATGAATATCACAATCAGTTTTGTATCTGATATTGTTTTGACCGTGGTAAATTTCAAGCATTCAAAATGGTCGCCATTAAATGGCAATTTGTTACAATTTTTACGCACATTATTCCCAAGTTTGCTCAGTGGAATAAGAAATGGGCCGTGTTATCAAAATATATAGTCTTAGGTTACAGAGATAAAAAATGGCATCTGTCTTAGTGGTCTCAAGAGCTTGGCAATGCGTATTGGTTTGCTTGCAAAGAGCAAATAGTAAATTTATGAAATAGTATAAAAAAGGACATACGCAGTACTCTCTAAAAGTTCCAAAAGATCAAAATTATATCTTTAAATTCTCTGGGCTAATCCAAGGGTTGTTTCTGTGTAAAAAAGACGAAGTTGCTTGATCTTATTGAGACGTTCATGACTTTCATGATGATTCATTTCTGAAAGTCTTAATAAAACTTAACTCATTGAGTAACGAGGAAAAGAAGTACAAGAAAAGCCAATAACCCCAATAGCACTCATATAAAGATTGATAGACATAACGTTATAATACGAATGTGAAAGTTCCCTAGGTAATTAGGAGTATTCGGCAGCTTTACGATTACTGTTACTTTGTATATTAGTTTCGAAGCCTGTTGTGAGTTCGAGAATGTAGAGTAATTTATCTTCTGTAAGCAATAGAGGATCCGAACGAAGAGTTTCGCCAGCAGTCAAGCATAGGGGCAAAAATGAAGGTAGATGTGCATGAATTTTGCATTGTACTTGCGAGGAGAATGTGTTAGCGAGAAAAAGAAGGAGAGAGTTGCGGCGTCAGGTATATCTACCCTCATAGGGATATAAAATACAACTAGAGAACAAGTGTTGTAACGTCTCTGACTGAAGGAAATAAATGACACTAGATTTTTTTCAATAATGCGAATTTTTTATATTGAATTGGTAAAGAAGCAGTAAACTAAAATTAATGAATCTTTTCTATATGCAAAGTTAGATATGAAAAATAAGAAAATTGTGAACAATCCCTTTTCTATTTTCTTGCTAAGTTATGCTTATTGGCAGGTGTAGACAAGAAAGCTTTGAACAAAAGTATTTTTTGAACCACTAGTGATATCCTGACAAAATTTTATCAGTACATGTGACTCTCTAGTCCCTATGATCTCAATAAAAAATATTCATATTTACCACAAGAAAACCATAATCTTGCCCTTGAGTTACACTCTAGGTATCATTTTTATTAGCATGTGTGAAACTTTAGGCTTTGTTAATACACTCTAGGAGATATAATGATACTTGCTGCCAATGGTGCTGATACACTGGCAATATCTTGAGAAGTAATTCGGTCCTATTTTTTTCAACATTTATCCTTTCCTTCCCACAAAACTAATTCTCAGGCCACTTAGGTCAAATATCATTGTGCAAGCTTTCATTTGCATTCTGTGTAAGGCCAGCATGGCATCTTTCAGCATCTCATCATTTCTCAACTTCTGAAAAATAAGTTTCTGTTTATTGTAGAAAGCAAGTGACAGCAAACTTTTGTCTATGTGTGTTTTTGTATTCTGCACTATTTCCCTAAGGGATTCTCACCAAGGGATGAGCGGGCAAACATGTGTGAACTGTCAATGAATGCGCTTGGTGATTGGGTCTTTACTGCATGCAGGAACATCCCCATTTTATCTTCTTCATCAAGAATAGCTTTTTGTCTCGAATTGCCCTTCCATACCATATTTGTATTGAATTCTAAGTTCCCCCAGCAGTTCTTCCATCCCCAAGTTTTCTTTTCATTCTTGTCACATAACGTCTTGATGAAATTGAGTTTCTTTTAAAAGGTAAGGGAATTCATATCTTTGTCCTAAATGAAACTAAGCTCGATGGTTCTATCCCAAAAGAGCTGATTGAAATTTCAGGATATCAATAACAACGTATTGACAGGATCTGTAATGGAGATGGGATCTGACTTTATGTTAAAGACTCTATCAACATGACACCCAGGGTCGATGTGCCTTCTGAGGGACCAGAATTTCTCTGTGTTAAAATATCCACACCCAAAAGCAAATCCTTTCTTGTTATTGCTCGGTACAGACCACCAAGTGACCAAGTTGATTCCTTTAATAAGCTAGAAAAAGCCCTTGCTTTCCTTGATAAGGAGAGCAAAGAAATCACTATATGGTTTACTGCATTCGGAAATTTAATGGAGAAGTAGAAAAAGTTCACGAAAGTATTAAGACTCGTAAAATGAAAACTTTTAATGAAGAAGCAGTCCTTGCTTATGTTTCTGGGATATGTTGGGAACAAAGTCGAACTGAAACTGATGATATCAATCTACTTGCCAACTTTTGGTCTGAAATGTTCTCTCTGATTATAGAGAAACATGCGCTTTTGATTGAAATGCGGGTTTCAGAGAATTATTGCCCCTGGATTGACAACGATCTTTGGGATCTCATGCACACCAGAGACAAACTAAAACAATCCCCAATCTTTATGGACTCTTACAGAAAGATCCATAATAAGGTCAATGCCCTTAATGTTCTGTTAAAGAAGAAGAATTATACCAATAGGATCTCTGCTTGTAAAGGTAACATGAAAGCGTCTTAGAAAGCAATTAATGAACTTCTCAACAAGAAGTCAAAGTCAAGTAGCATTGATTGTCTCAAAAAATCTAGCACTAAAATTCTGAACAAAAAGGATGTTTCTAATGCACTGAACAATTGCCTTTGCACTATTGGTAGCGATCTAGCAGATTAAATACAACCTGCTGCTAACCCCCTTCTATCAGGGGAATTTTTGAAGTTAACAAAGATAAGGCTAAGTTCAGATTCAAAGCAATTGAGTTGAAAGATATCAGGGATGCATTTGCCAAGGTTAAAACAACGAAGAGCTTTGGGATCGACAATATCACTAATTACTTTTTGAAGCTTGCTTTCCCCTATATTGTAAACTCTCTGACTTTCCTGTTTAACACATCATTTGAAACTAGCCAGTTCCCAGACTCATGGAAAGTAGCTAGAATTACTCCGATTTTCAAAGATGGAGATAGGACTGATAAATCTAATCATCGTCCCATATCAGTCTTGCCTGTCATCTCAAAGCTCTTTGAAAAGCTTGTGTTCAACCAGATGTACAAGTATATGAAAGAAAATGATCTCTTTAAATCTGGCCTATCAGGTTGTTTGCGGCTACACTCCACACTAACTTGTTTGCTCAAAATGAATGACGACTGATACAACGGGCTTGATTTCGGTAAGCTTGTGGGATTGGTGTTTATTGACCTGAAAAAGGCATTTGATACGATCGACCATGATATTCTCTGCAAAGAGCTTGAACGTTATGGTGTTCAATAGCGAGAGCTGTCTTGGTTTAGGTCTTACTTATCCATTCGCAAGCAATTCTGCAGGGTAAATGGTGTTGATTCAAATGTCGGGGAAAATAGAAGTGGGTGTCCCACAGGGTTCATGCTTTGGTCCTCTTCTATTCCTCATCCATATCAATGATCTTCCTCAGGCCGTCCAGCATTCCTCTGTGACTATGTATGCTGATGATACCAGCTTTGTCATCAGTCTCGTGATTTGACTCAGCTGAATGAGGCTATAAATAGCGAT
Source organism: Mastigias papua (assembly GCA_964019165.1). NCBI lineage: Eukaryota > Metazoa > Cnidaria > Scyphozoa > Rhizostomeae > Mastigiidae > Mastigias > Mastigias papua. The sequence goes on along the minus strand of OZ025274.1, from coordinate 7,566,369 downwards.
CTCAAGAATTTGGAGACTTGGTTGCAAGGCAATAAGCTTTCATTGAATGTGGCAAAAACTCTGTCAATGCTCATATCCACCAAGCAACAAGGCAGCTCTCTTAGAAGTCGAAATGAAGCCTTGGAACTGAAGATACGTGACAATGAACTCATTGTAGTTCAAAAGACAAAGTACCTTGGAGTGCAAATTGATTGCTCTTTAGGTTGGAAAGAGCAAATTAATGCGGTTGCTACAAAGATCTTCAGGGTGATTGGCTTTTTGAGACATGCTAAATCTTTTCTGCTTAAGGCAAGTTTGAAAACTCTTTACACTGGTATTGTTGGGCCCCATTTTTGATACTGCTGTTCTGTATGGGGTTGTGCTGGGTCTACAGACATCAACCAGCTACAAAAACTTCCAAATCGTCCTGCTAGGATCATAACAAATAGCTGCTTTGACACCCCAAGCAGACCACTTATTGCAGAGTTAGGCTGGAAGACCATTGAAGAACTCATTGGTAATGAAACTGTAGCAATCACATTTTTAGTTACTTTATCTTCCACTCCATTCATTCAATAATGCGTGTTTTTCTACAGCTCATTGCCATCACGCCCTCTACGCTAACACTAAACTAACATCACAGTAACATTCTATTGCGTCATAACACCTTGCCCTTTTGTTAGGCCTATTTTTATGCTAACTTTCCCTCAACACATTGCCTATCCCTTCCTTTCCCACTCCGATTTAGGTCTTCGTAATGCTGCGCAAACTTTTCAGCGTTTCATTGATGAAGTTCTCCGTGGCCTCGATTTTGTGTATGCGTACATCGACGATGTCCTGATTGCCAGTTCTTCTGAAGTTGAGCACCTTGCCCACCTGGATATCCTTTTCCATCGTCTTTCCGAATACGGAATTGTCATCAATCCTTCAAACTGCATATTTGGTGCTGCATCTCTTGAGTTCTTAGGCCATCAGATTTCAGTTCATGGTATCTCTCCTCTTCCACAAAAGTGCAAGCTATTCAAGACTTTCCTGCTCCATCCTCCTTACGCAAGCTACGCGAATTCCTTGGTTTGGTCAACTTCTATCGTCCTTTCATTCCACACTGTGCTTCACTTGTCCAACCACTTACTGATCTCCTATCACCAAAGCGAACCAGTACCAACTCATTTCACCTCTCCGAGGGTGCACTATCTGCCTTTCACGCTGTGAAAACCGCTCTTGCCAAAGCCACTCTACTCACTCATCCTGATCCGTCTGCACCATACTGCCTTATGGTCGATGCTTCTAATGTCGCCGTGGGTGGAGTTCTTCAACAGCGCATCAATCACACCTGGCAACCCATTTCCTTTTTGTCCAAGCGTTTGCAGCCTGCTGAAACTAAATATAGTACTTTCAGTCGCGAGTTGCTCTCCATTTATCTCTCCATCCGCCATTTTCGCCACTTCTTGGAAGGGCGTGAATTTTATGTTCTCACTGACCACAAGCCACTTACACATGCCTTATCTTCCTCATCATTCCGTTATTCTCCACAAGAAACTCGACAGCTTGATTTCATCTCGCAATTTACCTCTGACATCCGTTATGTTCAAGGAAAAGACAACCCAGTCGCTGATGCCCTTTCACGCATGGTTATCAATGCACTTACTGCTCCCACACCTCCTCTCAATTATACACTCATCGCACAAGCCCAACAGAATGATACAGATCTCTCTCTGCTCCGTTCAACATCCTTGCACCTCCAAGCTCTGCCATTGCCATTTTCCACCAGCAACATCCTCTGCGATATGACCACTGCCTTACCACGTCCATATATTCCTGCACCTTTCCGCCGTCTTGTTTTCGACCAATTCCATAACCCTTCGCATCCCGGAATCCGCGCCACACAACGCCTAATCACGGAACGCTTTGTCTGGCCTGGCATCAATAAGGATCTCCGCCAATGGACCAAATCCTGCCTTCCTTGTCAACGTGTCAAAGTACAATGTCACACTGTTACTCCCCTTGGCACTTTCACAACTCCGGATACCCGCTTTGACCATATCCATCTTGATATCCTCGGTCCCCTTCCACCATCACAAGGTTACCGCTATCTCCTCACCTGTGTCGATCGTTATACCAGATGGCCAGATGCCATTCCCATTCCTGATATTACTGCTGAAACTGTCGCTCGCACTTTTGTTACTCATTGGATATCTACCTTTGGTGTCCCATCCACTGTTACAACCGACCGTGGTACACAATTTGAATCATCCCTTTTCACAGCCCTTATAAACCTTCTCGGAACCAAACGGATACACACCACTGCATACCACCCATGTGCCAATGGAATGGTTGAGCGTTTCAACCGTCAATTGAAAGCCTGTCCCAAAGCCTCCTCCGACTCCTCCAAGTGGACAGAACTTCTTCCTCTCATCCTTCTCCGTCTTCGCACAACATTCAAGCAAGATCTCCAATGCACTCCTGCCCAACTTGTTTATGGAACTACTCTTCGTTTACCAGGACAGTTCTTTATTCCCTCTCCTGCCACCATGCCACTTGACCCTATACTCTATGCAGATCGTTTATCATCCTATATGCACCAGCTTCGGCCAGTTCCATCACACCTGCAATCTCCACCATCACATGTACCACCCAATCTTTCTACATGCACTCACGTTTTTGTTCGCCATGATGCCATCCGCAAACCTCTCGATCCCCCTTTACGATGGACCTTACCAAATTATACATCGCCATGAGAAACACTTTCTTCTTCACATTCAGGGCAAGCAAAGTTCTGTCACCCTTGATCGTTTGAAACCTGCATATCTTGATTCTGCTCCAGTCAATACCACTCCTACCACCCTTAAAGATTCACCAATTTCGGACACTCCGCAATCCAAGATTTTGCCACGTGCCACTCGCTCAGGAAGAAGAGTGCATTTTCCTTACAGATATGGGACTGCTTGACTTTTACAATATAGAAGTTGAACATTACATTTTCTTTCCTTCATTTCCTTGTTGTATCTTGTATTTTTATATTTGTCGAATGTCACACTCTGCGTACATTCTAGGGGGGGGGGGTGCCTTGTAGCATTCACATTTTTGGTCACTTTATCTTCCACTCCATTCATTCATTCATTGCGTGTTTCTCTACAGCTCATTGCCATCACTTCCTCTACGCTAACACTAAACTAACATCACAGTAACATTCTATTGCGTCATAACACCTTGCCCTTTTGTTAGGCCTATTTTTAAGCTCACTTTCCCTCAGCACATTGCCTATCCCTTCCTTTCCCACACCGATTTTTGTTACTCCATCTTTATACGTAATTCCGCGGAGCAAATGTATATACCAATTCAAATTGTAAAATAGTTAGTTGGAATTTATACTGGTGATGATAAAACGCAATATAAAACACATCTACAAAAGTTTCTTTGCTTCACCATCTACAAGCGACAAAGATCAAAGCAACACTGGGTGAGATCAAACCTATAATTATACATTAAAACATCTTAAATAGTAACTCTACAAAGTAGAAATCAAGAATTACCAAAAAACCAAAACAATGGTCTTCAAGTCGCTCAATGACTTGGCTTCTCAATACTTGTGTAACCTCTTCACCAAAAACTCAACCTGCTCCTCCGCCAGCCTCTGGAACACTGAGACTGATTTAAGGTTGCCAAAGAAAAGTTCAGCAAATGGATAAAAATGTTTTTCTTTCCGCGGAGCTAAACTATGGAGTAGCCTTCCTGTTGAGTCTAAGTCGGCATCCTCCCTGGGTGGTTTCAAAAATAAATACAGGGTTCACTATCTCCTTATTTTTGGAGGGTCCCTTGAACAACAACTTCCGATGAAGGTCAACCCTCCCTAAACAAATCAAATAAGAATATAAATATGAATATAAATCTCTATAGCGAACTGAAAAGACGAAAATATATGAGAAATGTATGTAATTGCTGTGTTTCTCTGGCCAGAAAGCAGTCTCTAACTAAACGGTTTTGAAAATATGAAATTGTGCATGATATACAAGCAAAAAGAGCATTCCCATGGTTCACCAGCAATCAAGGATGAGACTGGTGATATTTTACTCCAGAAATAGAGAAGTATGTCTCAGATTTTCATTGTCAAACTTTACAAACACAAATGGTTCTCGCACAAAAGGCGGATACATCACAGCTTTATGGCAAAAACGGACTATTCTTGTTCAGGTTTATGAAAGTTGAATGAATTCTGCTTGCAACGTTGTTATTTCATCAACAAGCAATGAACTAAGGTCGCATAGGGTAAATTTTAAATTGAGCCACAATTTACGTCAACACTTTATCTGTCATGATAAATATATATATATATATATATATATATACATAATTCAATAGCCTTTCCACTAAAAGCTTTTAAAAATTTATATAGACTCTCATAATAAAAACAACTGTTTAACGTTTCGCGTATAGCTTCATCAGAAAGATCTTTACCTTTACTTTACAGAGCGCACATACAGTATATACATAACCAAAATTGAATAAGTATATATATATATATATATATATATATATATATATATATATATATATATATATATATATATATATATATATATATATATATATATATATATATATATATATATATATATATATATATATATATATATATATTACCATCTTCCTATTAAGGCTGACATATAGTATATACTAAGTCAAGACTGGGCTGCCACAATTTGGAATAAATTTTTCATATACACAAATATACAGATATCTATATAATTTACTATGTATACATATACTGTCTATATAAACATATATACATATGAAAATATATATCTATATATATATATATATATATATATATATATATATATATATATATATATATATATATATCCATATATATATATCCATATATATATATCCATATATATTTACCAGAATTCAGCAATAATGTCAAGAAATGGCAAGTAAATATATCAATAAAATGCAAGTATTTTTACGTGCTATGTCTTGAGATCTTTGTTGACTTGTGATGTGAAGTTTTCCAGGAGTATGCAAAGATTTAGTATGAAAGGTCCTTTGAGCGTACACGGAGGAGCTTTCCTGCTGCAATCGAATATAATTCTCTTTCAGCTCCAATTGATTGGTCATCGTTTATCGCAAATTGTCTATATTCCTGTTTTCATTGGACAACAATACAATGCGCTAGTGAAGTACATGAAGATTATTGGTTTGCCTCAGTTGAGGATTGTTTTGTGAACTTCCTTGGGGAAGTAACTCAGTTGTGCAACGGAAATGATTTAGTTGTGCAACGGAAAAGAATATTGTCCAGCGAGAGAACTGCAGGAGTGACTTATTTTATCAGGAAGTGCTTCCATAACGATACAAATGTCGATATGGCTTCAAATCTGTTCATATGATTACCCTGTAGTGAGTATCAATGGCATAGGCCTTTTCTATGTATCATTGCCAGTCAAAGGGAGGATGATAAAATGGGTACTCTGTAGATAGTAAGCAAAGAGAGATAGCTACAAGGTACCATATTGTCTATTTTGTTACCATATCATAGGGTGAATCAACCTTCAAAACGAATGGGCACTTACAGAGCTGAATTTATTAGTATGTAGTATAGTTTCCTAAGGCTTTGCAGTAGGGTTTTCGTAATCATGGACCTAATTTGTAATCGAGTTTGTAATCCATCATAATTCGTTACAGACCACCTGCAATCACCATGAGTCCATCATTAGACTGATGGGAAAGTACGAAATAAAAAAGATCCTTCAACTTTTGCAATATTTCTTCTGACAGCACACTTAAATCTTTGTTTAAAGGTGTGGAACAATTTGGAACCTTCGACCAAAATATACAGCAGTTATGTTATGTGTATACTCTCAATAGATAGCAGTGGCAATAACCAACCAACAAGCACGGCGTCACTGGGGGACTATGGGAGCTTCAGCTCCCCTGTTTTTGCCAACCAGCCATTTTTCTAGCATTTATCGAGCAATTTTATTCTTTGCAGCCCACCTTTTAAATGCAATCCCCTACTTTTTATTTGGCTGAGCCGTGCCCAACCTATGTAAAGTATGATCTCATGTTTGCTAAAAGTAGATAAAGTGGAGGCATGTAAAACACTAGTGCATTTTTTATCCTTTTTCGTATGAAGCCTGTTGTTAAGCAATATTTGAGATAGCTATGAGGAAAAGATTTGGCGACGGTCTAATTGATAGTGGTAGTGTACACCATAATGGGGACCCCTACAGCGAACAGTTTCTGAGTCATACGTAACAGATCGCACTTTTCATATAATAATAGCACGTTCATTTTTACGGCTATACTGGCATGTTTGTGGACAAAATGTTTCACCAATAAACGAGGAATTTAGGCTACGATTTTTTTGATGATTTCTATCACCAATGGCTGTAACTTCTTCTGATGCACTGAGATCCTGTTATCAACTTGTAAACGTTTTCTTCAAAGCAAGATTCCTGATCCCTTTACGGTATTCTACGTGTCCGTTCATGCAGCTTGTAATTAAGTTTGGTTTTTAGCTTCCTACTGGAACGTCTATATTAAAGGGCAGTGTTGAATTGGCTATTTAAGAATGTTTTCACCAATTTCCGTAATTCATTTAACATCGTTCATATAGTGTGATATACGTGATAGAGCATGAATTTTGCTGCTGAGTTCTTGACATAGAAAGTTTACATGCTGCTTAGAGGTAAGCTTACTGTCTAAAGCCGCTCTTACACCGTCAGATTTTGTCGAACTCGATTTGTCGAATCTTGCCTTGCTTCAGATTTGTCGAATCGAAAGCCCCTTTTACACGGTCAGATTTTGTCGAATCATGATTAGCTTTTATCGAATAAAACAGCCAAACTGTTGTTTTGCAACAAATATAGAAGACCTGGTTGCTTTAGCTGCGATATTAATAGTATTGGTATTAAAAGACGAAGAAATAAGAGCGGAAAATGTACAAAATTGATGAAGGAATGGGTACTAGGGCTTACGATACACCTTTGAAGGAGTTGTGCTTCGCCGAAGAAAATGACTACTACACGAAATACGCGATAATGATTCCCGAGCAAATTTTGATGAAAGTCTTTCTTTTATTGAACCCTCTTCTCTTTCTTCTTTAGCAATTAATACTTCGTTTTATTGCACTTAGGCCACACTGATTCGTGATACAGTGCGGAATTTCATGATACAGGTGACGGGGAAGCATGAGCGAGCAAACAAATTCATTCATTTACCGTTCGATTTGTCGAAAGAAATAGAACATGTTCAATTTTCAAAAAATCGAATTCGACAGTTTGGTGGTGGCGTTCAACATTCGATTTTTTAATTTACACGGTCAGACTTTGTCGAATTCGACTGTCGAAGTCGACAAAATCTGACCGTGTAAGAGAGCATAGCCGCCAAATGTTTGATTGGTTGAGGGCTCTGGCAAATTCTATTTTCTCCCAACCCATTTGACCAATCAGTATGCAGGATTGTGACTACACGTGAGCTCCACAGCTAAGTTTAGGCCTGTTTTCGGCGTTTTTGCATGTTTTTAGCACCCTTCCTACAAAAAACATTGCACGCCCGAGGAGTGCGATTTTATCGCTGATTTTTTGTCCAACTGGTCTTCATACATTGTCATTTAACCTATATTGGCACCGCCGTGCGATCTCAAAGGGTATCGTTTGAAAAGACATTTCAATAAACAGTCAGTGCAGACTAGGCCATGTTTGGCTTTATTGTATATGAATGCTTTGGAGAAAACATTTGCAGGTCCTAGTTTATCTTTCAAATTGAGTAAAACTGGAGAAGAACAATTCCATTTGTAATGAAGAATGTTGGAGCATAACTTCCTTTTTCCTCTAGGCATTCCGAATTTGTTTTGAAAAACGTGAACTATTACCTAAATGTTACGAAAACACCCACTCTTAAAATTTTCCCGCCCTTTTTGAACAAGTTTTAGTCTCCAGTCCTAGACTGCGTAAGTGTAGTCATCAGTTTCGTCTTGCCATAAGTTTAAAAGGTGTTGATCGCATCGCAGAATGAAAGTAGACCTTTGGCAATGACTGCTTAAATGGATTGAGCGATTCATTTTGATACTCTTGAGATAAAGAAGTTGGTTTTGAGAACAGCAAAGAACATTGCACATAGAGGAGTAAGAAGTGGCTTTGCCCAAAGAAAGATTGTGACTTGATTTATGAATGAAACTTGTCGTTATCTACATGCACTGCATATCCCAATCCCAGTACAGAATTTGTTTTTGTGACAGCGAATATAGGTAAGTGAACTAATTTAAATGAAATAACAAGCTTTTCGGTAATGCTTTCAACAATTTACTCATAAATAACACTGCTTTAGAGACATTTAGGTAATGCCATTTTCTCAGGAATTAGCCAATACCTCAGAATGGATGCGAAGCAATAAACTTAGTCTTGACGCTAGCAAATCCGAATTCCTGATCGTGGGTCATAAATGGCAACTCAATAGTATCCAGCAACCGGTGCAATTAAAGATAGCCGATGATTCGATAAGGATTCAGAGAGTAGAATATCTTGGGCTAGCGGTTGATGAAAATTTAACTTGCACTGAACAATGCAAAGTCTGAAGGGCAAAATTAAATGTGGGCTACCCTCAATTCGCAAACTAGCAGATATTTTACCTCAAACCAAGCTAGAGCAGATCTACAGATCCCTCGTTGAATATAATCTAAGATATGGAAACGAACTATTAGGTAGCCTATTAGGCACAAAACTAGATCATTTATAGCATCTACAAAATAGGACTAGTACGCTAATTGAAAATACATATCCAAAGGACGAGAGGGTGTGCAATTGGCTATCAGCCCTTAACCTTGCTAAATATAATAAGGCCGTAATTACATATAAGATATTGAATAACTTATGTCCTAGCATTCTTTATGGAAAACTCACCATGAGATCTCAGATATCTGCATATGAGACAAGAAACTGTCATGATATCAACATCCCAAAGCAAAACCTAGAATTTTCCAAAAGAAGTTTTCACTATTCTGTTTATGGGATGAGATAGTCACACAATTTCCGCGTTCAAGCGAAAACTAAGAGCGTACTTGCTACACCAGCAACCAGCAACTTCCCAAAAGCATGGTCTCTAGGAAGAGCAGTATTTATTTACTTTTAAGTCGTATATATTAGTCTTCATTGTTTAAGTTTTATTTTAATATGCTTATGTATTTTAATTTATATCACTATGTATTATCGCTGATTTATTGTAGCATGCTTATGTATTTTAATCTACATCGAAATATATTATCGCTGATAGAGAGCCGTGGATAAATATTGAAAAAATGAAATGCAAAAATTCTCAATATTTGGATGGGTCCTGTTCGCCTCCCCTTTGAGATCGCACGGCGGTGCCAATATAGGTTAAATGACAATGTATGAAGACCAGTTGGACAAAAAATCAGCGATAAAATCGCACTCCTCGGGCGTGCAATGTTTTTTGTAGGAAGGATGGTAAAAACATGCAAAAACGCCGAAAACAGGCCTAAACTTAGCTGTGGAGCTCACGTGTAGTCACAATCCTGCTTACTGATTGGTCAAATGGGTTGGGAGAAAATAGAATTTGCCAGAGCCCTCAACCAATCAAACATTTGGCGGCTATGCTGTGTAAGAGCGGCTTAAAAGAACCCCTAGCAACTATTCTTCAATACTGCTAGTAATGGTAGAACTGCAAACTTCACCTGAAACAGATTGTTTACTGATATCACCAAATGGTAATAGATGACATTTATCTTTATTGAGCTCACATAGTTGTCAGAGGGCTATTTGACTGCATGTGCTGAACCTAATTCCAAACGATTAAATACACTATCAATATCAACATCACAAAAGAATTACGTCATGTTGTCTACATATTTCCAGACCTCAGAATTGCTTAGAGAGATAAGCAAGTCGTAAATATAGAAGAGGCCCAATGACAGACTCTTGCAGCTCTCCTAAGGTTAGTTGCTTCCAGAAGCTAGAAGATCCACTGACCTTACGCCTCTGCTGTCTATAATACAGGTAGCTTTGAATAAGTGACAGGGAATCATAACTGAAGTTGTAGGCATGGAATTTGGCGACAAGAAGATCAAATCTGAAGCAGCTAAAAGCTATCGAGAGACCCATTATAACAGTACACCAGCCACATCAAGACAAAACTTTCATTTATCCAAATAGCGAACTAAAGCCTGTTGAGTATTATATCCTTTGCGAAATCCACATACTAGCATGAACAAGTATGGTTTTACATGGTTCTCTACCTGTTTAACTAGAAGCCAAAGTTGGCAGAACAGTTAGCTGCCAAAGTTGAAAATTTTACCTCCAAGAGATAAAAGTCAACAAATAGACTAAGAAATTTAATTCTAAGCCTCCGCGGTTTAGAAACCCAAGGGGTAATAAACATGGTAACTTTTATTTCTTCCATTGGGATCTCCCTTTCATGCAAGAGATAAGCAAGGCCACGATTGTAAATAGCATGCTTGTTTCATTAAGGGAGGTTGGAGAAAATGAAGTTCTCCTTATAGCAGAAATATTATGAAAAGTAGAGAACGTTGGGAGACGGAGTTCGTGCAGTCTTGTGACGAAAAGCTCCCTGACTTTTCATGTAATGTCCCCAGGTCGCTGATATGATGAATACATTTACATATTTCAGTTATTTACTCTAAAATGAAATGTTTTCCCTTGGCTAAATATCAAATATATCTCATTTCAATTTCCCAGAAAGTAATGACAATTAGAAGAGGCATATCCTTCAGCCAAAAACAATTGCTGTAAAGCACATATCTTTGACTAGTTTCCAATGGAAGCGTCCTGAGAAATTAATATTTCACTCGAAAATATTGCAAGACATAAATTTTAGGTAGGCCCAATAGTCTAAACACATCAGAAATCAAATAAATTGAATAGAATTTGAATTTCATGTTATATAACAGTAATGGGCTATGGTGTCTCTTGACAAGTTTGAGTAGGAGGGTATACAAATGCAGGTCCTCCTAATCAATATGACAGGCGCTTTGCCATTAATTTGTTCGCTTTAGTAATATCTATCCATTACGGAGAAACGAGGTTCTTCAAGTACACACATGATCATTACCATTCTAGTAAGTGGAGCATCTTACAGGTTGAAACTTGTCTGTAGGTGGCTGGCTCGGAACTGAAGTTACCGCTATCTGCGCAGTAGAAGTATGATTGCTCGAAATGACTAACGATCTAGTAAGTCTTAGTTTCCCGCTCTAGTGAATCCTGAACTTGTTTGTTGATACATTGTATGCCCATTTTCTCCATTAGTTCATCGTCCATCTGCTTGATATGGTTCTGTTTTTATTTCAACGGATATGAAGTAGAGTGCAATCGTGTGAAAATCTTAGTTGTTAAAATTTTTGAATTTTGTAACCTGTTGTTCTTCTAATGATGCTTTAACTTCTTTCTCCAATTTAGTGATGGCTGTTTCATCCTCGAATTTGAATGAGTAGCTTGGCTTATTCTTCCTCTGTGATAGATTCTGAAAGCTACATGATGTCCGCTTTGCTTTGTCCCCTGAAAAAACTTGAATAGTCAAAAACTCTGCAAAATACTGCCAAGCCCCACATTTGGTACCATTTGTTCTGAATTAGGCATGGCAGACACAGATAATTTCAACACGGAGAAGAGTTTCAAATTTAAACTTCTAAAATGTGGCTAAAAAGGCATCTCCAAGACTAAAAGTTGTAGGTTTAGCATAAATCTCAAGCGTGCTTCCATGAAAAATCTATAAAGAACATTCAAATAGAGAGGGTATACAAAATTTATTATAAAACAGCGGGAGACATACTCCCCCCATTGGCAATATACTTGCTTTAATTTTCGTAATAAATCTTGGAGGCATTTAGCTTGCTAGAGTGCTATACTGTTACTAAAATTATTTACACTAAGTTACTGATACTCAATACCACTAGCATTTATCATTGGCATTTAATTGACCCGAGTATATTACGTTGCTCATATTTATTGTAACAAGATGAACCGTATCAGAGAACGTAGATAGTGTGATTATGGCGGTTGCTCTTACATTTGCTCTGATAATTTATAGCATAATATGCGTCAAGAAGCCATCAGTTATGAATGCAAACTCGGCATGCTACTCGTTCTATGGAGAACCAGCAAATCATATCAAAATTTCTTGGATAGTTACATCCTTGTGGGTTAACAGACAAGAAAACAAATTGCATTTAGGCCGAGTCTCATACAGGCCTCGCACTACTGCTGCTTTTATCTGGTGTCATCGAGCTGTGCCCAGGACCAGGTATGAAATGCAAAGAAACATTTATTGGCCTACAAGACTTTCTACGGGTTAAAGGTTTTTCCATATTTCATCATAATGTCAGAGGTTTGACAGGAAAAAAGATTTGATATCGGACATGTTGTTCAATAACAAGGTCAACATACTATCCCTCAGCAAGAAATTTTTGTCTAATGATGTACGCACAAGCATTAGCATTGGGGGCTACAGTATTGAATGTAGTAACCGCAGAAAACCTGGAGGGGGGATTGGAGCATATGAAAAGGAAGGAATTCCATACATAAGGAGAGAGGATCTAGAATGTGAAGATCTAGAAATGATGTAGCTTGAAATTTCGTTCAAAAATACCAAATCATTTCTGATTTCTGTAATATACCGACCCCCCTGACACTTCAAAACACCTTTACAAGAACTTCATTGAAAGGATCACTGATGAACTGCAAGCTATACAGATTGAGAACAAAGGAACAATAATTATAGGTGACATAAATTGTGATTACGCAAACACAGAAGGACACCAGGACATAAAAACCCTCATCAGCATAAATGGTTTTAAACAGGTAATCAAAAAGCCAACAAGAGTAACTGAGAACACTTCTACAATTATAGATGTGATCTTAACAAATTCTCCAGAAAATATTATTCACACTGATGTGATAACAACAAACCTCAGTGATCATGAAATGATCGGTGCAATTAGAAAGAAGTGTAAACACAAATATCAGCCAAAACAATTCGTTCTCGAAACTACAAAAACTACGATAGGGAGAATATTATAAAATACGTAAAGAATATAAACTGGGATTCACTATTTATGAGCAAAGATCAAACATATGCATGGAATATACTAAAAGAAACAGTATTAAAGATAGCAAGCAGACATGCGCCATATACAATAAAGACCATAAAAGGAAAACCATGCCCATGGCTAAACGAGAGCATTAAACGCGAAATCAATTTCCGCGATACTCTAAATCGTTGAGCACAGAAACGTAAAACAGAGGAAAATTGGAATGCATATAAACGACAGAAAATTAAAGTAAACAACATAATTAAAAAAGCAAAAATCAGCCATTACAAAGACATCCTAGAAGAACATGCAACAAAACCAGAAAAATTTTAGAAATGTATCAAGAACTTATTTCCTACAAAAGCGGAAAAAGATGTGATATGCACGAAATTTGAAGTAGATGGTAAATTGATTTGCGATAAACTGCAGATAGCAAACGGTTTCTGTTATTTCTTTCAAACTTTAGCGTCAAACCTTCACAAGTCTTGTATCAATCTTAAGGAATTTGTTTGGTCTTGTCCATGCCAAAAACAACTAAACTCAAACAGCATCTTTAAATTCTAACAAGTGTCTATACCAGAAGTGAAGAAACATCTGAAACAGCTTAAAAGAAAGAAATCAGAGGGCATCGATGAAATCCCAAATCGAATACTTACGGACTATGCACAAGAGCTTGTACCACAGATTGCCCATATCATCAACCTTTCTTTAAAGTCTGCCCAGATTCCGAAAGAACTTAAAACCGCCAAAGTCACACCAGTTTACAAGGACGGCGAAAAGGCAAAATACACAAACTATAGGCCAATCTCGGTGCTACCGACCATTTCTAAGATCTTGGAACGATGTGTCTATGGCCAACTAATGCACCACCTAGATCCAAACAATCTGCTCTCAACGCAGCAATTTGGCTTTCGTAAAAGGCGCAGTACAGAAACAGCAGCTTTGCTTTTTATTGACGAGATACATAAAGCAATGGATCAAGGAAATCTCACAGGAGCTCTTTTTATTGATCTTAGTAAGGCATTTGACAGAGTAAGCCACTCGTAAATCCTCGCTAAACTCCCTGAATATGAAATATCTGGCATTGAAAAATCATAGTTTACTGAATACCTCTTTGACAGACAAATGAAGGTAAACTATTTGGGAACATTGTCAACATCCTTACCCATATATTTTGGTGTCCCCCAAGGCTCTATTATAGGGCCACTTCTCTTTCTCCTTCATTTTAATGAAATGCCATCCTTGCTAAAGCACTGTAAAATGATCATGTAAGCTGATGACACCGTCCTGGTCTATAATCACAAGGACCAACAAGAAATCGAAAAGGTTCTCTCTGAAGGGTTCGATACATTGTCAAGCAGACTGCGGGGAAAATGAACTTATTTTAAACTTAAAAGAAGGAAAAACGGAGATAAAGATGTTTGGTACTAAAAAACGTTTGAACCAACAAGAATGCCAAGTCAATGTAAAGTAGAGATCACAGCCCATCAACACCACCCAGAGCTAACAAATACCTGGGAGTCCAACTTGACCCATCACTCAACATGAAAGAACACTTCAAAGGTATATGCAAAAAGGTCTCTACCCGCATACGCCTACTAAAGAGAATAAGGCCTTTTATCATTAACTTAGTGACGTTACGAATCTACCAAGCACTAATAGTCCCAACCATCACATACTGTTCCCTAACAAACTTCTATCATCAACCCTACCGGAAAGCTACAATATTGTTATTCGAATCTTGTGTTGGCAAACTAGCAGACAAAGACATACCATCAATTGATAAAACTTTGCCGAAGAAGATCTACAAAACAGTGTTTAAATGTCTAAAGGGAAACATGCCAATGTTAGAAAACTATTTTGAACGGGTTTTTCACAGCAAAGAAACTCGCAACAACAACATAATGTTGAGAGTTTCTACAAGTAAACTTAAGAACACCAAAAGAGCTTTCTTTTATTATGGCGTTGTGGCTTACAATACTCTCCCATTGGAGTTAAGAACCGAAACTAACTATGGTATATTTTGTAAGAAATTGGACCTTCTCCTAGGTTAACAACTATGTTCAGGAACATAGATTTTTGTTTAAATATGTTCAATTTTTAGTATCTTATTTTAGATATTAGCTTTAGGTATTTGTATCCCTTACTTAAAACACAAATTTTCACTATTGCTTTATGCAGGTCTCGCATGGAAAACAGTTAAACCATCTGATGCGATGATACCTTTTTAAATATTATCATTTATTTATTTATTTATTTATTTATTTATTTACTTATTTATTTAAGCAATTATCACGTTGCTGGTTATGATTATTTTCTATTACCAACAGTATTAGCACTTCTGCAATTGCTATGATTTACCAACCATCTGTAACTATACCGACCATTTGCTGCTCTGCTTATGAGTGATGCTACCCTAGAGTAAAAGTTATGAAATGCAGCTTGGTTGCGTAGAAATTCGTGAGATGCCTACACCAGATCGTTTTCTAACGAGCTTGGCTGTTAAAAACAATCCCATGGAAGAGTAGCAATGGTTATTTTTTATTATATATAAACATGGTTATGTTATTGAATAGGATTGAAGGTTTTTCCTAAAGTATCATAATTATACATTTAGTCTATACATATTTATGCATAGAGGTTAATTTGTGTGAACAAAATACAAAATGAAAATGAAATGAAAAAACTTTACAAAAAAATTGAAAAATTTTCTGATTTAGTCTGGAAACCATATTTTCCACCAGACCAGGGGTCATCAAAAATTTTTTCAAAGCGAGCTTGACAACTGAGAGAAAGACGAGCGTGGGGCCACATATTTGCTTTGCTCAATACTTGTAAGTCAGCAGGAAAGCTTTGAGGAAGAGATCCAAGGATTGCGTCATGGGGTGTCAATTCCTGAAGGCACCCCGTCAGCAGCCTAGTATAAACAAATTGCCAGCATTTGGTACCAAGACAAAAGTAAAATTGCTAATTTGTATTCTACTTGGCATGCAAATGATTTGACAGGCATTAAATCATGATAGCATACATAGCTACAGCAATAGTTGAAGTCAAATCCCCGTTGATTTTCTATCGATTCCAGCGTGAACTCCCTGCTCAAGCCGCAGTAAGCGATCATAATACTTGGGTGAATTTTCACGTTCACATATTCCAATTGGAAGATAATGTAATTATGCTTAAGACAGGTGTGTCTCTAAAGTTAAAAGGGCGTAATATAAAACATTTTCTTGGGGGCTCCGCCCCGAAAGTCACAGTCCTATCTGCTCCACCTCTTACGGCTGGCACCACTGCTTCATTCCAAGAGTTGTATTGACAAGAAATCGCACCTCTTGGTGTGAACACATTTCAGCCACTCCTTAAATTTTGCAATGAAGTACAAAGAGTGAGGCTGAAGGTGAAAATAAAGAAGTATGCATTTTTGTCCACATTGTCGGCACTTGAGCTGTCCCGGATTTGATGGCAGACAAAAGTTGTCGGTTCTGGTGCCAGCAATGAAAAGATGTAATACGATAAAGAAAAAAATTATAATAGCACGAAAAAAACACAGAAACAAAATCATGCAAATCATTACGTAATCATAAAGCGAACGATAGAACTAGGATAACTGCATCCATATTTCAAAGTGAAGATTTCATATTACTTATGGCAAAGAATATCATGCGTGAGGTGAAATCTTTTTGAAATATGGACACGGCTTTACACCTGGAAAGAATCTCTCAGAAAAAAGACACGTAGCTCAATCTATAAAAGTGTAGAAAATGGTATAGTTGAAATTTACATAAGACAAGCAGCTTTCCACAGTATCAATGCTACAACAAATATTATCCAGAATAATAGATGCAACCCGAAGTCAAATTCTGAAACCAATATTAGTTGTAATCACAGTGAACTAAAAAGTTTATGACTGGTAAACAAAAACAGCCTATTGATGGGCTACACTAATATCAAGTCGATTAAAAAAAATAGACCAATTAATACGTGAAAAGTCTGTTGGTATTACAGAACTTCACTACACTAGTGAAGAATAATGCCCAGAATATCAGGTAGTCTTGATGTAATTGCCATAACTAATACCAAACTTAACGAAACCTTCTTTACAAGCTAGTTCCGTATGTACAGTGACATAAAATCATACCTATACGCCCGTAGTAAACATGGAAGTTGTTTATTGGTTGATATAAAGAAGGGCTCCCGGCAAAACAACTCCAAGATTTTAGTTTCCCTGATAACATCGAAGCAATAGCAATAGAAATTAATCTCAAAAAGCAAAAATGGCTTTTCCATTGTCTGTATAGACAACCGTCACAGCTCCAAGCATATTACTTTGGTGAAATCGAAGAAAGATTAGACCCTTTTACCAGTAAGTTTGAAACTTTTATACTGATAGCAGACCTGAACTATGAAATATATGATAATACTCTGAACGAAGTCATGGTTATTGTAACCTCACCAATCTTTCAAAGAACACAACATGTTATAAATCTAGTAGGCTGCAGTGTATCGACTTCATCTTGACAAATAGGAAACATAGTTGCAAAAGTACAACAACCTCTGAAAAGTATAGCTGCCACACGTTTGAGAACCCTGTCATGTCTATTTTCTCCCATCTTTACTGACAAATCATCATGTAGGATTCTGACAATACATGCTAAGACTAGGCCAATTTTGCATGAAGATTGGTTAACTAGGTTGGGAGAAAACAGACCGGACAGGGCTCTCAAACATTTTATTGCTGTGCTCCTTTGAAAAAGGATTGTCTGATTTTCATAAAATGATTGTAACCGTACATAGAAAGGCTAAATAAAGAAGGGGCCTAGGACATCTAAGTACATAGCTTATGATAAATACAGCATATTAGAGTTTAGGCGGAATAAAACTAATAACAAATAGAAATTACTTGGAGAAATGAGCTTTGAAAACATAATTGCTGGATTAATAAAAGCACGCAATCAGCATGCTCACAGTAAAAACATGATGATGATGGCAAATTTATGACCACAGAACTCAGAAAAGCAATAATACAACGGTCGAAGATAAAGAATAAATATAACAAATATAACACAGATGATAACTGGAACAAATCATGCATCACTCCCTTGATGTTCTAAAGCATTTATTTCTCTGATTCAGAGAAATAAATGCGTCAAAATAGTAAGAGAACAAAATTGCACTACTACAAGCATACAGGTGCTCATGATCTTGTATAAGAAATTCTGGAAAGCAATCAAACCTATTTTCCCAGATAACCTACGAACTTCACAACCTATCAATCTAATTGAAAACGGAGAAAGTATACATGGTGGCATGAGAATAGCTAAAGTGTTTAATGAGTACTTTGCAAATATTAGAAATGAGCTAGATTTAACAGAAAATGAAGCCAACGTTTCATTCTCAGAAAATATCGAAAACCCTAAAGATCAAACAGATAAAGTATAAGCACCATCCCCGCATAAAATAAGATCAAGCATCAATAGGCACCTCAACATGTATTTGAATTCAGTGAAATAGAAACCGGAGACCTTTCTGGGCAACTTGAGAGGCTGAAGTAAAAAATACTCCTCACCAAGTGGCAATACCCCCTTTGAAGGCGCTTTTTATCCGAGAAAGGGCTACCCTTCTGGGATTGCTGGTCCTCTTTACTGACCTGAAATTTTATTGCGTGTACATGAGGAGGGCTGGCCCGTCTGTCACATGTTTTCAGTTGCAGTAAAACCGCACCATTCCACAATTTTATTGATTTCCTGACATCTTTAGCATACCTTACGACGACGATTTACCAGCCCTCCTAGGAGGGCTAGCCATCGTGATTGCATTTATATGAGAAATTTCCTGCCCGCCTTGCCGAGATCTCGGGTAGTCAACTATGAGATCTCTGCTAGGAGGGCCAGCCCTACTCTCATAGAAACAGAAATGATTTTTATGAGTGATTAGACCATGAAGCGAGATCTAGAGAAAGAGAGCTAGCCCTTCCAGGAGGGCTAGCCCTTTTCCATATAAACACCCCCTTAAGTACTTCAAGAAAACTGGAACACTTTTGCTCCCCTGGTACAGAATTGTTTCAGCCTATTCATAGAAGTCAGTAGCTTTCCTGAAACTCTAAAAAGGTAACATATCATCCATAGTTACGGAAGGTCAAAATTTTAATATGAAAAATAATAGACCTTCTTCAGTTTTACCAAAATTATCTAAGATATTTGAGAGACTCATTGAAAATCAAATAAAGCTATACACTAATATTGTCATAAATCCCTTGCGTTGTAGATTTAGGGACAGTCATAGTAAACAACATGCTCTTTTGCAGCTTTTCGAAAATTGTAAAAAAGCATTAAAATAGAAAATGAATACAGGAGCTATACTTATATATCTCTTCAAAGTATTTGATTGCTTAAATCGCGTTCTACTACTAGTGAAACTAGAGGCATAAGGGTTGACAGGAGAAGTATTGAAACTTATGCAAAGCTATCTAAGGGACCGAAAACAATAAGTTAAAATTAATGGCTCATACAGTGAATGGAAAATTATTAATCATAAAGTTCCTCGGGGATCTATTCTCGGTACAATGCTATTTAATATTATATTCAATGACTTGTTTATGTTTGTCTCTGATAGAATGATCTGTAATTATGCTGATGGTACAAGTATTTATGCATGTGACTATAAAAATGAAGAAATTAGAAAGTTAGAGAATGATGTTGCTATTTTATCTAACTGGGTTTGGGACACTTCCATGAAAATCAATAGAAAAAATGCCACCATATGTTTTCCAGCAATATGAAGAACACTAACATTACAACAAAAATTGATGATGAAGTAATGCTCAGAAGAAAAGTTGTCATATTTAATAAAACACTATCGATTAAAGCACATGTTACATCCATTTATAAGAATGCAAACCAAACGACGAATGAATGAATGACAAACATACTAATGCTTGGAAAGGCTAATTTTTGACACCGGTACTCAGTTTTAAACTTCGATAGAGTTTCTTTTCTTTTTGATTGCGAATTGCTTCCATTCTCTAAGCATTATTAATCGACATTTACATAGTTCACCAGGGTGGATCCAGGATAAAATCTGACTGTAGCTCAACAACATGTAAATGGGCGTGGCCAATTAAATTCGTAGATCATAATGCAGCGTACACTGCTTTCTTTGAATTGGATATTTGCACACTATCTCTGGTCCAGCAAAATTGAGAAAGTAAGAATGCATAGAAATGATACATTCTAATATTATCTGTATTCACAACAGCTTTTTCCTTTTCATATCATCAAATAATTTTAAATCTCCTGTGACTGAAATTTTGTAAAGGATATTTTGTGATCAACTTTCATCTACCACAACCACTTACAATAATTGCATAATACGATCTCTAAGAAAATCTAATCAAAAAAGAGGGTAAACAAAACATAACTATTGTAAACCAGATATCTCAGATATGAAACCCCAGCACCTTTAAGCACCTTAAAACAGCTACAGATACATTTACCAGAAATATAATTTCCATGGGAAGAATCGGCTGAATTAACAGATAAAATCACATGAAATAAATGATCTGGATTTTGGCAAGGCCTTTTGAATTAAAAACACGTGGGATAGGATAAGTTGCATAAAATTCTGGATATCTTCATAACTGAGTACTTGTCAAATATCTCAAATACACTGCCAAATCTTCATCACCAACTGGTGCCAAAGAGCAGGTTATATAAGCAACTCTCATCACCAGAAGTGTAATAATATATAATAATATTAGTTTTCAATCTTGTACGTTAAACAGTTTATAAGGTATAGATGAAGAGATTATAGAGGGCTGGGACCGAGCAAACTTGTGTAGAAATAGCTCTTGGGGCATTTTCTGATATGGAAATGTAGCGCATCGTATTCAGCACTCCAAACTACATAAAACTACTACATGTTAGTAGATTAGCACATTTGGTTTCAAAGTTATAAAAGGAAATACAACAAAGGGCTGGGACTAAGTACTCCTGTCTGAAAATAGTTTATGGGGCGTTTTCTAAGTTGGATCTGTTTCGCATTTTCAAAAACAGTTCAACCACTATACTTTTACCAAACTTCATTATTGTATCGTAAGATGCACAATTTGACTCATAAGCGGTGCACTATTTGCATCTAATTGCATGTAGATGTTTTTTTAATGTTGACGTAGAGTAGGCCTGAATTAGCTCTCATAACTATCTGTTTCTCTGCCTACTATACACAGATAGATAATATAACACTTTATTCTATATAGTACTCTAGCATTAAGTACGGTCGGCGGGCCTGATAGAATGTCGTTGCAGGCCGGATGTGGTCCGAGGGTCCGAGGGCCCGAGGGCCGTAGTTTGATGATCCCTGCTCAACACAATAAAACGTTCCCTCATTTTCCTGGCTTTTCCCTGATCGTCCTTGAAACTTTCCTTCGTTTTCCCCTTACTGTACTAACCCTAGAGACGGGAGAGCTGAAGAAAAGGATATGCTGTCATCAATGGTGTGCATGCTGTCCGTGTGCAGCGATGAAGCATTTTCTGTGGTAACTGTTTGCAAGCGAGCTTACATGGAAAAATGCAAAATGGTAAAAAATGCTCCAATGTACCATTTATTTTGGGGGCACTGCTTCAAAAAAGTTCAAAAACTCTGCGAGAGTCATCCCCCTCCCCCTTGGCTACGGGCCTTACTTAGAAACAGAAGAAGTTTGAAGATTTCACTACTTTCATGGGTGGTTATAAGGAGATCTATTTAACAAAAATGCAATTTATTTAAACAATGTTTCAGCGAGACATCTATTCAGACAAAAATTAGTCCGAGATAGTATTCATCCAAAATTCAGTTACGTCCGAAAGCCTTACACGCCAAATGATTTTTGCTTTATTATTTTAACGTATGTTCTGAAAAGCTCGACTTATTAAGGACAGGTAGCGAAGATTTTGAGATAACGAAGATATTCTCTAAGAAATGCTTGAAGTGCTGTGTGCTTTATATGATACAAATTTTAAAGTGTATCTCTTTGTCTCCTCCGGGGAGTAATAGTTTGGTTTTACTTCTAAGCATTATATGGGTACAAATGGCCTTTTTGAAATCAACCTCTTGCTCCAATTAAGTCTCCTCTTTTGAAATTTGTTTTCCGTTTAGGGCAGATGAAATGGCTTTGGAAAGTTTTGCTTTGGACAACATTTTCGATATCCGAAAGTTTCTTCCGTGAATTTTCAAAAATAGGTCCGAAAGTTTTTCCGCCTAGGTATTAGCACCGATATTTTATTCACAGAATATGCTCAAAGTAAAAAGTTTCAAATTGTTCAAAGAAAAAAGACACTTTTATCCTTTTGAAAGAAACTGCACGGCCCCAGGACCCCTAGTAGACTTAGTGCACACGAGCGGGGATTCATTTGGATTCGTTCTTATTTGGATCCGATCCAAGTAGCTCCCGTGTGGACACGTGTCCAATCCCAAAGCCCAAAGTGTGCAGATAGGAAACGTGTCTGTATGGATATGTTTTTGTATACTGTTCAATATCGAGGACAAGCCCGCAAAATGTTTGCTCGTATAAAAGAACAAGTCTCGTTTAGTATTCATACTACATTGGATTAGATCCATGTGTTCACACGAGAGCTGTGTGGATCGGATGCGAAGTAGCACCGTTTTGCTAAACGATCCAATATTAGAATGGATAGCGGAGCCAAACTGGATAGGACAGAGGCGTTCTCGTGTGCACGAAAGGCCTACCCAAACTGATCCGCTCTCGTGTGCACGGGGTCGTGGTTGCGACGCTTAGCACGGATATTGACGAGGGGGGGGGGGATTTTGAACTTTTTTGGTATATTAGAACAGTTGGAAAATAAATTTCTTGGTATTGGCTTTTAATAAAAGCCTTTACTTAGAAAATGAAAACATATAAAAACTGGTATGTCGTAACTACGGGGCAAAGGAAGTTATCGATGGTACTTCATATACACTGAGAAGTCATTATACCAGCCAAAGCACCCGATAAGGGCTTATCATCTGTTTTAGTAAATATCAAGAGCGTCATGTTAAGTTGCAATGCCCAAAATATATTTAGAAAACTCATAAAAAGCTAATGAAATTATTATATTATGCAGGAAAATTTGCATTTCTTGCTCTCCTTATTCTTTTTCCTATCTACGCCTCAGATCAAGAGGAATCCATAGCGGGTTCACAGCCAAGGGTGTCTTCGGGGCATGGCTTTGAAAAGTTTCTCAATTCGAACTTGTGCCCCATAAAAAATAGCGTATTCCAAAGTTGCACGCAGATTGCCATATAAAAATATTTCTTAGCATCACGTAGAAAGCATGTACACTATAGAGTGGAGCGTGTATTCTTTATATTTTCTATTGTTCCTCGCTGACTATCAAAACGTTTCAGAAATGTTTCAGCTTTGGATATAACTGATTCTTCAATGTCCCTCATAGAAGACAAGCAGAGATTTTGACCCTTCCTATCTCGCATAGCAGGAAGATTCTAATGGTAAATAACAAAATAGGGCATGTTCTACTCCATTGCAAAAACTGTGAAAGCTTGAGATTCATTTTGTACGCTTGGTTGTTAACTTTTACAAGGAGAAATGTCATTTTTGTTCTATAAAATATATTTTGTTCTTCATCTATCAAGCACGGCTACATTAAGGTATGGGCACCTCAGGCGGACAATTTTTCAAACAATGTTTATCGCTAGTTTATTTTGCAGTCTAGATGTGTCTTGGATCCACGCCTGCGTATCATTCTAATAATATAACGTTTACTGTGTGTGTGTTTGGGGGGGGGGAGGAGTCCATTTAGCCAATTTGGAAACTTGTCTCATGGTAACAGGGCCACCGCTAGCGAATTCTTCTTTTACTACCAAGGGAACGGCAGCAATGGTCAATGGCAAAATTCCTTGATGAGAAATTACTTTCATCATTCAATACCATTAAATTCAATGGATACATTAAATATTGACAGCCCAATAATAATAATTGCCATAATAATAATAGAGCGTTCTCTGGCTTCTGAATGCTAATCAACAAAGGGAAAGATAACAGCAGGCCCGTAGCCAACTTGAATTCGCAAGGGGAGCACATCCAATTCTTTTCCAATTAATATTTTAACACGTACATCCTTTCAGAAAGTTTAAACAAGAAAAAGAAAATGTAGTTACAATAGTTAAGAAGAAGAAAGGTAAATATAGTAAAATTGCTGCTCTACCAAGGGGTCGTGTTTGGGTCTTGCAGGCTCCGAAGGTACTTTCTAAATCTCTTTCTGAAACGAGCGAGTGACTCTTGTTCTCGGATGTTGACAGGACTGTCATTCCAATTTTTGACACCCGAGAAGTAAAAACTTCTCTTTGCATACTCTAGCCTAACTTTGGGAATTTGCAAATCTCCATGATTTCTCGTTTTATACTCAGAAACAATGGATCTTTCAACAAATTTATGGCGAAAATTCTCAGGGCATAGATCATGTAGTATTTTAGAAGTCATGACTCCTTGATCGAAGACGATTAACGACTTTACATCCAGCCAATTACAGTTCCACCCATCTTTGTATTTGGCATTTTCTATTAGCTTTCTTGCCCTTATTTGTAATCTCTGGAATCTGGATCGTTTGGTGTTGGAAAGAGCATTCCAAACAATATCACCATAGCGAAGATGGCTTTCAAAGAGAGCTTTGTACACTTGTTCTAGCTTTCTTTAAGGAAGGGATGTCTTTCAACCTTCTCAACGAGCTCATGCCCCCTTTGAGCTTGTTCTTGACTGTTTTATACTGCTCTTCCCAGTTAAGGTTTTCACCGACGTTAATTCCCAAATATTTTATCTTCTCTACCCTTTTGATAACTTCATTATTGAGGACAAGATTTGGTACTTCATTGCCTACCCTGTTTAATTTTCTTCTGTGGCCTAAAAACCATAAAATCACTCTTGCTTGCATTCAAACTAAGTTTGCTTATTCTCATCTAGTTCGATATATCTTCCAGTTTATTTTTCAGATCTGTTATTAGGTCATTAAGGTTTTCTGATGCGATAGATGCACATGTATCATCGGTATACATATTTGGAGTCATGTATTCCAAGCAATCCTCAAAATCATTAACATACATAAACAAACATACATATATATATATATATATATATTTATTTATTTATTTATTTATGTGTATATATATAGATACAGTATATATATTTTTCTACTTACATATATATATATATATATATATATATATATATATATATATATATATATATATATATATATATATATATATATATATATATTTATCTATTTATTTATTTATATGTATATATATAGATACAGTATATATATATTTCTATTTATATATATATATATATATATATATATATATATATATATATATATATATATATGTACATATATTTATATATATATATATCTATATATATATAATTAAATAT
>OZ025274.1:7523406-7538406 GCA_964019165.1 Mastigias papua | reverse complement strand
TTGTGTATGCATATTGTAAGGTGCTCCTTGCAAACTACAAAAAATTTAGTCTGGCATCCTATCACAGGCGAGGTGATAGAATGAAATCATGACATCGTTTTACCGAATAAGCCCATCCTACAAGCAGCGCGCAAAATTTTGTGTTTGCTATTTTCACAAGGTCTCGTAAAGAGCAACGTGGCTGGAATACTGGTTTGTCCTTTAGTCCATCACCCGCAACATTTCAGACAGTTAATCAGAGCTTGGCAATACTGTTATTTGAAGACAATGAAACGCCAGCCAAGCTGTCATTCAAACAAAAGCTCATCTTCAAAACATCTATAATTGACGAAGTCCCAGTATAATGGTTTACAGTATTAAGCTACATTCAACTCATTCTGCCAACTAGATTTTAAGAAATACCATTCATGTTGCTCTGCGTATTTCTCTACCAATAAGAGAAATTGCTTTGCTATTTCTTCACTCTCAGCAACTCACAGCAAACCACGTTATTTTATATAGTTTTATTTCCGGTCGTGGCTTACGGTTTGCTTCTGTTGCGATCTGATACGTAGATTGCCAGGCAGGTGACGGGTAATTTCATGGGCATGCCCCTATTAGAATAGAATCCATTTGTTTGGGTTGTCCCCACCAACAGAATCTGCTGACTTTCGTGTATTGCAATCTTCCACAGAGGTAAATATGAAATTGGTTTCATGTAACAAACCATAGCAGGAATTGTTTTAACATCTCTAAACAGACTAATATTTATCTTTGAATACGTGGACTATCACATTCGACGGTCTATGGGATTTCTCCTCTAGGTAATACCGGGCTAGGAATGCAGAAAGGATTACTAATAATAGAGTTAATATTTTGAAAACGAACGGTAGCAGATCTTAGAAAAGGTATTCATGTTGACAGAACTCAAGGAGAAATATAAGGCAATACGAAGTGATTACAAAATGCGACATGATAGCAGCCTTGTAGTGCGTAATGAAATGATTCTGCCTACCCTTTTCAAAACAGGTTCCCATGTGACCGTCCTACTTTCCTTCCAAAGCACGTTGTGTTACAGGTGTTGCGAACGGCAGAACTGAACTAGCTAGTGCATTGAGAAGGGCTAAGGGTTTCTTTGTTCGTGATGCTACAAACAAAGCGCAGTTGTCAAGGTATGGGCATACGGTATGAAACAATAATGCAGTTATCTTGAATGGGATATAATGCTCACCAAATGAGGCATTGAAATGCTTACAATAGAAGCCGGTGGCGCAACAAATGCGCGCATCTGCGCATGGCATTATACAGTAGCAAAACACATTTCGTACCGCACAACAAAGCAGTACGACAGATCACCCGTTCTTGCAAGACACAATGATATCGAACATTTACAAAGTTCAGACAGGCGTGAATTATTCCTGACCGCGACAAAAGCAGGCATTCAGGCAGTGAACATCACCGACAGCCAACCATCAACCGGTTCTGTGGTACTGTCATATCCTTACATTTTGTGTATACAACAGTTTTTATGCGGCAGCAAAACACTGTAGGGGCAGATACTTGCAGGGAACCTGTTCCTAAAATGGCAGCTATTGTACCACAAGTGCAATCAAGCCCGAAGTCAAATGGCAATACGACTGATTCAAGTGAAGTTCTAGACACGACGAAGACCAGTAAAGTGGTGAGGAATTCAAAATAGTCTTATTTATTTGGCATTTGTGCTATTGCCTTAGCCAGTTTAATATGCGAATTTGAAACGTAGTAATGAGAAAATGTTCTCGTGTTTTTCATAGGCAGTTAGTTTGCCATGTTTAAACCGAAACCCCAGGACTTGTTGCTATTTTGCCAAATTGTCTCACCAATAAATAGGATTATGTCTTGTATATTGTTACAAGTACTGGCCCCTGAATATCTTACAATATTTTCAAGAATTTTGGGGAGCCGGTTACCGTGAAATTGAGACGGCTCAGGTATCGAACTTTCTATATGATGCAATTTCCAGCCAAGAAATACGGGATAAAATTTAGTATTGACTTTTTGGATTATGAGTTACTGTTAACTGGTATTATCCAGACGAAAGCGATCTATTTTATATAGAATGCCATAAGTGTCGCTTGTGAAAGGTATGCTTTAAAATAGTATTGTCTAAAAACCCAGCCTAGAGGTAGGTATTTAGACATGTTTTGTTGCGGTGCTTTAGCTGATGATATCTTACCTGGATCATTTTTCAGTTACTTTGATGAAGCTAAAGGCTTGAATTCCTGAGCTATCGCCCTAATTTCCTTACGCACATTTTCCAGACAGTCTTAGCAAATGAACTATCGTATTACATGGAGATCCGTTCCAGGTAGCAGACCTTAACAGAAAGTTGTTCAAATTGAAAGTGTTGCGATTACGTGGCATGGTAAATGAAGCATTAAATCTTCATTATTTGTGGCCTCGACGAATCATAAATACTCAGTCTTAAAGCGACTTCGCCGCTTTAAAATACCGTTGTTGTAATTGCTTCCATCCGTGGCAGCGTATTTTGATCTCACATTCTCCCTGGAAGTGGATCTTACCGCGAATGGTAAATGTAAACATAGCACAACCGGGGGTTGCTCTGGAAATAGAATCACTCCGCTTTGGCTTTGCCTAAAAATACTGATTCGATAGTGTTTGGACCCTTTTGTGTGATCGAAACACTCGGGAAGTATCGGAACAAGAATGGAAAAACTGTTGAAAGATCATCATTTGATCAGAACGCATTGCTTTGTTGCTTTAGATGTTTGCGAACTCATGTAGGAGTCTTCTGGGAGGACTTAACCGCAGTATCTGGCAAAGGTAGACTGAGGGGCTGGTGCTATAGTGATAGCCTATGGTAGTACTTTAATGAAGCTTTGAAGCAGAAAGGGTATAAAGACACTAAATGTGAACAATGGAATTTCTTGTTGATATGACAATAGAGTTTGCATTGGACAGTAGCAACCTTTTACATGTCATGCCGTATTCACTTTTTAGCACAGACCTGTGCTTGTCTCAGTTCACCTTATTGGATGAAAACAGTAGTTTTTACTTGCCTTGGTTTTATAGCGTCAGGCTCGTAATATCAAAGACTATAGTTATTTAAAGCATACCCCTCTCAATAGTTTGGAATGTCAGAGCGTGAACTTTGTATCTGAAATAGCAGGGGTAGGTTGCAGAGCTTACAGATGATACCTGGCGTTTCGCAAAACGCCAACTCAGGTGAAGACCATATCGCCCATTGCTTTTGAGAGATTCTGATAGTGAGTTGCATCTGATTTCTTCCCTATTCTCCTGTGTATTTTGTCTACTGGAGACGTTCCTCATTTCTTTCCTTCATAACAGAATACTGTATTATGTCGAAATCAACATAAAATGTCCTTTATGCTGTTTAGACTAGAAACATCGGTGAAATGAGTCTCCCCATAGTCTCTAATCTTCAAACGCTTTGTTGAAATGCCTAACCTCATTTTAGACAGATCATTCAGCTTCCTCAGAGTGCTTGCGAGTAATACCTTTCTTAGCTGAGCGAGGAAGACTAGAGACGTCCATGGCTTCCCCCTCTTTTGACCTTGTGTTTTGGGCGTGCCATCCAAAGCTGGGAATTTAAAGTGGTTGTATAGACAAAACGAATAATTTATATCTAGATTTGAACGTAATGATCTCGATGCAGAATTTTTGTTTCGTGACAGGATTTGCAAAAAGCTCGCAAGACACATGAATTATATATGAATCTTTCCATGCAGAGGCCACTTCAACTGCTGCCTTTGATATAGTGGCTTATTTAAGCGGTAGCATATATATATACTTGAATAGAACTGCTAAACACATGTATATGCGAACTCAAAGCACATACAGGTTTGAAAGCTCAAAGATACCGTAAGTAGAAAAGTTTACCGCCGCATGGCTAGAGGAGGTTTCACTCCCTAAAGGATAAGAGTTGTAGCTGCAAATTTCGGCTACTGGATATTTTGTAGCTTATAGAGAGTTTTCAGAGGATACCCGACACAGTAAGCACTGTTTAGTGAATAGACGACGAAACAGGACAGTATTCTATGGTTGTTTCTCATGATTAATTGTTCTTTAACTTAGTTGAAGGTTCATTTTATTATTGAGGAATCGAAACTACATTCTACGCCCAAATTTTATGCACAACACAATACAACAAGGCTTCTCTTCTTTCAGACAGTACTTGTGTGTAATTGCAACATTGCAGTGATATTTCACTATCAAACAGACATATGGATTTGTAGCCGCCTTTGTCCTATCGTAATTCAAAAGTCGAAAAACTATGTCTAGCGCAGTCCCCTTCAGTGGTTACACGTGACTTCTTCGGGTAGTAGGACAGCAAAATTTTGCTGAGTGGCAGGCCTTATCAAACTTTGTTAGCTCTAAGCCATTGCTCTTTTCAGTAAAACTGATAGATAGACACTCTTATCCAATGTAAGAGTATGCTGATAGACCAATTTGTAAAGATAGCGACTCTCTCTGCATCAGTACGCGATCTCGTGCGCGCATGTCTATGTATTTTTGTGGGTACTTGGTAGATTCTTGGTATTCTTTCTCGTTTCTTCTGACCTCTCGAAAATTTCATTACCTATCCTCTTGCCTACCATTTATTGCCAGTTGTAAATAAAAACACACACACACACACATACACACACACACACACACATATATATATATATATATATATATATATATATATATATATATATATATATATATATATATATATATATATATATATATATATATGTGTGTAATCTATATATATACACTTACGCTCGAAAAGTATTGCAGCAACCTGCTAAAATGGCGGCTAACAGTGTGGAATTGCCTGGTCTTGACAATCTAAATAGCATGATTCTGGTGGTTCATAGCGTTCTTTCACCATATTTAAGGGTGAGAGAATACTATTCGTTTCTTCAGCTTTGAAGTGAAGCTAATGTTATAGTACATCTGAGATATTTTGACAGAAATATTAGGAATTGTACTAAAGGAGTGCCGTTAAATGTTTGGGCATTTATTAGTTTAAATTGGCATAACAAAATAGCGTGGAAATAGTCATTGTCTGAAGAAAGAGTTTGACATTTTAGTGCTTTTAGAGCCAGAATTTATGAGGCCATGTAACAGTAAAAAATTCTTCCTTGCATGGTTCACTCCAGTCAGATTAACATCATTTTAGATCGCGAACAGTTTCAGGTGAGTGATATGTTGCAATGCCATTCGTCATGTAATTTTGGTGAACTTCCATTGTTTTCGTTTCTGGCCTTAAATTTGGCCTTTTTAGTAACACTCACCATCAAACCGTTCATATATGCCAATGGTGAAGCTCCCTAGATAATCAGTATTCTTATAATAAGAATGTTAAAGATACATCCTCAACTTATTTCCTACGACATGTAGAATCTTCAAGATCAACTCGCATGAATCTGCTTCATGAACTAAAACCTTTCCGCTCTGAGTGGCAAAAGCCATTTTTACTAAAACTTCACTTCGAATGCTAGGCCTGAAACATTTTCATCTTGAAATGCCGGAATATCACACTTCTGCATTCAAAGTTCTTCTTTTTGCTCTAATTTGCTATGCCTACTTTAAGCATTTATTGCCCATACGTTTGATAGGATTGCTTCGAAATCTTGCGAATTTTTCCACAGAAAAACACCAGTTTAGCTGCACAGTTTGTTTCACTTCGAAACTTGAAAAACTGACGGATCTTTTCCCGCCTAATTAAAGATTGAAGAAGCCCTTACAGCTTGACGGTCTTATTATGTAACTTTTCCAAACTAGGCCCTTGCCACTGTTAGCAGCCATGTTGTCCTATGTCGTGAAATACTTTTCGGACGTAAGCGTAAATATATATATATATATATATATATATATATATATATATATATATATATATATATATATATATATATATATATATATATATATATATATATATATATATATATATATATATATATATATATATATATATATATATATATATATATATATAATATTATATTATATTATATTATATTATATTATATTATATTATATTATATTATATTATATTATATTATATTATATTTTATATATTATATATATATATATGAAAATTGAAAGTGCGAGAAAATAACCGACCCGAGCGGGATTCGAACTCGCAGCCCCTGACATTGTACGTCAGTGCTCTACCAGCTGAGCTATCGGGCCACGCTTCCAAATCGTTGCTTAAGGGTAGGTCATTTGCTCGCACTGCCCCTCTCTTAGCAAATTTGCACAGGGGAGCCATCGCAGCCGCATCGCAATGTGTATTGGACCTTCTGTTAAGAGAGTACTGCTCACACCAGGGGGGCCATCGCAGTCCCATCGACTGGATAGAGTTAAAGAAAGTAAATTGGTTGTTAATTTTGAACGCTTATTAATTTGTCAAGTTTTTTCAAACACCCCGGAGGTTATGAGTACCTGCTCGTGCAGTAACTTTCAAGGAATAAATGGTATTTGGGATCTGTTTTCCTGGATAAGAGAAACTGTTATGTCTCACTATATATATATGTGTCGTTTGATGTTTGCCAGAAGCGCAATAGATAATTTAATTGACATTATCTCTTAGATATATATCTGCCCCCCCCCGTTTATTAGGTTTTTGGGAATATTCGCAACCCCCGTTGTTTATTAAGTCCCCCCCGTTTACTAGGAACCTGAAAGGATGTGCGCACCCTAAAGCTCCAAGCACTTAGAAATCTTAGAAATAATAAATAAAGAACGGGAAACAGTTTGCGCGTTTGTACATGATTCGATTTTCGTTTTCATCAGTGTAAAGAATTCCTGCAGATTGTAGCATGGTTATAACCTGAACATAAACCAGAAAAAACTATACATACTTCTTTCATGGCTTAAAGTTGTCCAGGTTTATTAGGTAAAGTTGCATTGTATTTTCTAGTTTGTGTTTTAGTTATAAACATGTTTCAATTTGCTGAAATGCTTTTTTCTGATGAAGACGAAAGCCAAAACGATTAATTATAAAAGCAACTGTTTAACGTTTCGCTTGAAGCTTTATCAGAAAGTTCTTACTTTTACTTGAGGAATAGGATGTTTCGTTCGGTATTTCTTTGCGGGTATAGTTTAATGGTTACCTTCCCTTACACTCTACTCACACCTCTCCTGGCTTTCGTTGTGTCTATATATCCTGTGTCTTCGGCACTGTGCCATGGCATTTGTCTTTGCTTTGCTGTCCAGCTTTTCTACGTTTTTCCCTCGTGTAGCTATTTTACTATGTCTGCATTTTCCCTCACGTTCCACTTTGGCTTATTTCTTGTACCCACATGGACTTACAAACAGCATCTTTATTCAAACTCTGCCATTTCCATTCTTTGCCGTAACTTATGTGTGCTTTGCACTTGCTTTCTATCCTCAGGGATAGAACCCTATTACTCTTCCTGCTTCTATATTATTTTTCTTTTTATCTGCGTACATTATTTTGCAAAGTTACTTTAGTATAACCTGTAATTATTCGTTTATTAACTCTACTTTCTAATTTAGAATGGCCTTAGCCACTCATAGTGGTCTTGTAAAATTAAGTGATGGTCTTGAAAAACAATTAGTTGGGAGAAACAGGATACTTTGATAAGGTTCTTGCTCTCAGGATTCCTTTTGGGTTGAGGTCCTTATCACTGTTCAGTATCCCTCCGATTTTCTATCACATTTTGATTTTCAATACTAGGTTGAAATCCTATCAAGAAGCCTCCATGTATTTAAATATCAACTGAACTAAGCAAAAAAGAAAGGAGCAATGTAAAGTTTTTAAGCGAGGTATATTTCTTAGTTTAAATACAAAAACTAGACAGAGTATCACTTTCCCGCAACTTGAAGGGTGTGGTTTACAAAACATTTTTCCGTGGGTAAACCCCCAGACTCCCACGTTTTGTAGTTTCCATAAAAAATTGTGTTGGGAAGTCTTTTTTAGTTAGGCACTGATTAGCCTATATATATATATATATATATATATATATATATATATATATATATATATATATATATATATATATATATATATATATATATATATATATATATATATATATATATATATATATAGGCTAATCAGTGCCTAATATATATATATATATATATATATATATATATATATATATATATATATATATATATATATATATATATATATATATATATATATATATATATATATATATATATATATATATTTATATATTCAACAATTCCTGTAGAAGAGGTATGAGACAAAGGAAGGGCGCATTCAGCTTGTAACTCAAAAGTGCATGCTCTAAACAACGGTTGCCCAATGGAGAGGTTCCTTGGGGACCTGATAGCCTCTCTATTTCATACCCTTTTAAAAATCTACGATGACATCTCATTGAGGATTGTCAGAAAAGAAGAATGAACTATCTTGTGTTCACGCATACATATTCATAGGATGAAGTTTGTGCTTGCATTTCCTTGGATGAATTTGAAATATTTCTGTTATATTGTATTTAGTTGAGTGGGTATTGCCACAGAATGGATAACAGGTATTACTTTAAATGCTTGTATTGTTGTAATCTGTCACAATTCTACTTACCCTGCCCTGCCAATGTTTTGAAATCAAGTTTAAAGGGCTCCAGGTATTTGAGCCTGTAGAGTCAATAATTGTGTTAAAACAGATAAAATTGTTTGCAACTTTAAGGACACACAGACGGGGACTAGAGAAAATCCAACCTCATAGAATAGATAAATAAGTTTTTGTCGGATCGGTGAGCGAAAATCGGTCATACGCTCTTGTTTTTGCAAGAGTGCCTAATTTCTCGCTGTGCCTTGATATTCCTAAACTTTGTTGATTTGAGCCTAAGATTAGCCTTAAATTGTTTTTGTATAACAGTAATTCTAAGCATCAATACTTGTATCACATGTTAAATAGATAGCCAATCAGGATGCAATTACTGTTTGCACATTTATTCATAATCACCAAATGGTGGTTGTAATCTCTTCCTCTGGACTCGATAGACTTTATTTTAGAGCTATATAAAAGAAACGTTGCACAAATAAAGTGAGTCGGTTGTTATCCAGATAGTGTTATATTCCAATAGCATTCCCTATCGGTATGCTACATGTGAACGAGGTATAAATCTCGGGGATTCATGGGTTCAGAATTGCTCAATTAGACAGAGCTCACAGCGGGTAGCTACAGAGTGAGTTCTGTCTACCGTTATTGAAGCAGTGTGCAATAACACCATTACATGCTGGTATGACCTTGGTATACTAAAATACTACTCACGTAACCTCTTGGGAATCGCTGTGCTTAATATCCTGATTCTCCCACACAGTTGTAATACTTGAAGGCAGATTTCCTGCTTTGTAGGTATTAACCTGCGGACAATATCAGGGCAGTGAGTTTGCATCAATATGATTGTATATTCTGCCATATCTACAGGCACGATATTTCTTTGTGTGGGAAACTTTTTCCGAGAGCCCAGCCTTCCCCAGAGTTTCGGTGCTGGGTCATTCACAGATCATTTAGAACTAAGTATGTTTGGGCTATAGGATTTTCATCAGCTGCAATATTTAGCATTGTTGCTGGAGTACAAGCCCGCTAAGAGCGTGTATTACCAAAGAACGGTTTCTTAGCTTTAGGGGCCCCATTTAGGCAAGGGGCTGGCAAATCTGTCCCACCTACCCTATCGCCTTGGCGGACTTCCTGGAGCATAGAAGCTATTCCATAATTACGTCACGCTACAGTTGCCTATTTTGAACCATGCACCCCATATGATCGCGCCTTGTTACGTTTGCAGGGTTCTCAGGAGTCTGGACAACCTGGGAAAGTCGGCATTTTGTCTGATTAAGGAATGTTTCACACTCTCATAGTTTTCACGCATTCATTGTAAATATACGTGCCAAACCATTTCATTGTTTTGCCGACACCTTCTGGGGAAATGTGAAAAAGTCAGGGAATTTGTATAAATTTGCTCTGGAAAACCTGGAAAGTCAGGGAAATTTTTGGAAACAGTCCTGAGAGCCCTGTTTGTTAATAAGAACCCCTTGCGTTGCGTCAGGCTTAGCATAAGCACCCCTACAAGAAAAGCGAAAATTTGAAATAGCAAAAAGTTAGGGCAAGAAATACGGGAATTTCATTCTTCCCTCATGTATTTTGTCAACGAGAGAAATAACACTATACGCTTTTTTATATGTAACCACTTTAAAAAGAACCTGCTTGTAGGATTGCGAAATATTTAGTGACCTTACACTTCTATAGGAAAATTCCTTTAAGGAACTTTTCAATTTGAAAACATTTGTACCAGACACTGAAGAATAAGGAAGCTGGCTCCATTCATTTGAAGCCAAAATGCGCACAGATTGTTTTGTTATGCTTGTATCAAAGTGTTTCAGTGAGTATGCTTTATGCTTCTACATTTTGACAATATGCTCTAACATTTATAAAGCTTTTCCGTACCTTCTTTGCGTGTATGGTCTTAAGTTATGGCCAAAATTATAAGCAAACTTCAGAATTTCAATGTCTTGCTTGTGTCTTTACCTTTGTCTGGAACTACGTAAGTGTGCAGTGAAATTAGGGAGTTATCAAGGAACTTTAAGTTCTACAATTTGATCACTGGTGGCTCAAAACTAAGGAAATTTTGGAATTAGGCTATGAGCTAGGTTCCTTACAAAATAAGAAGCGTGTAAGTGCCAACAGTGAAATAACTTCGAATTTAAGACTTATGAACTACCTGTGTTACAATCTTACGGTAAGATTGGGAAGAAATAAATAAAAGATAAACGAAGTTTCGTTCGACAGTCAGTGCGCTGAGTATTGGGTTTCCTTACTTACACAAAACTTCTCATTTAAAAGATTTTACCGTGATGCCACGTACTTGAATCAAGTACCACCCACCCCCTAATTTACTGTCGCAAAGAATCACGAAAATCGTGTAGAACCACCGCCCCCCAAGGTGTGACATAATTATTGAGCAGCCCCATTGCAATTGAGAACGTTTGCAGAATATAGTCATTTGCGTTTCAAAGTCAGATGACTTATACAAGCATCAACAATGCCGCTAAATTAAATTCTGTTTTCCTTCAACGTAAAGTGATTCTGGAGCGATCCTGCAGTACTGTATGTGATTAGTGGTCGCTAGTATCGCGAGCTTTAGTGAAAGGTTTCGATACTTTCTAAATTAGCACTTGCTTGCTTACTTCCTTGCTTGCTTGATTGACTGATTGAGTGACTGATGGATTAATAGTTAAAAAAACCTACAGATTAATAAATAAAAGATAGACGGGTACAGCATCGAGCAAGCAGGAAATAATGTATGGAGAGAAGGCAGAATTCTTTGAAATCTACTGGGTATAGGAAAAGACATGAGCAGAAGAAAGAAATTAGAAATTGATACTTGTTGAACGGTAATAAACATTTTCAACTGCAAGAAAGCCTCTATTGAAATCGCGGTAGCAACATCTAGTGTGTATATTGCGGTGGTTTTCTGTACGCAATGAGTCGTGAAATTCAAAGAGAAAGGTAGAAAATACCATCAAAACCTTTCAATACAGCATGTAAGAAAGATCATTTTAACGGAATGGCAATTAAATTATCCAGAAAACGTGCCGTACACCAGTACGAAATGTGAACTGTGGAAAAAAAGTAATAGGAAAGAGAGGACTAGTACGGTTAGGGCGTATGATGCGATTACATGAAGAATTCCGGTGGCATGTTCAAGGGTAATCTGTTAGGGCCACTTGTAGCGTTAAGGGGAAATGGTGCCCCCTCATCATCATATAGCTCATGTTCACTCCTAATGATATGGCAAGATGGATACCAAACGATGATTCCTACTCTGATAAAGATGCTATTTCTATGGTAGGTCATCTGAAAATTGGCGTTTCCAGCATAAGTTTAAGTTAGAGCAACTCCTAAAAGCCCACAAATCTTTGAGGCCCGAGAGGAGCCCCTCAAAACTTTTCAAGGCTTATACTTACTCATTTGTTATTGTACAAAACATTAGTAGGCCGATATCCCCCTGTTACTTATTTCTTCTTTTCTTCATTATCGATACAAGTCCTCTTTCGTCATGTTCTTCAGATAAAATACTACTCTAACCACTAAATAGAGATTAGGAAGAAGGTGTGAAGTCCAGAAAGAAGACACGTTGATAAATATATACAAAACTT
The DNA here is from genome assembly GCA_964019165.1 of Mastigias papua. Lineage (NCBI taxonomy): Eukaryota > Metazoa > Cnidaria > Scyphozoa > Rhizostomeae > Mastigiidae > Mastigias > Mastigias papua. Next base: position 7,526,256 of record OZ025274.1, on the reverse strand, counting down.
GATTTTATATATAACTATGTACAAAAGAGAAGACTACGAGCATTTTAAGCGTATATCGTAAGCGTAGAACTAGAACGTATCTTGTAAGCGTAAAACGTGAACTGAACAGGAAACTACAATCATACTATTATAAAGAAGTGTTAATGTTCTGAACAATGGACTAGTGTCCAGGCTACTTAGAGTCATTTGGTCCCAGACCTCAGTATTTGACATACTGGGGGGCGGCCGAAAAGCTAATCTTGCGATAGATCCATTAGCTGCGCTCTGATAGTGTCTCTTGCGTTGAGAGCGGCTCTTCGAGGAACACGTTGTTGCCGTTGTGTGACATCGGACACGATTAGATTATCAGTATCTACAGATTTATGGATACTAACGTCAGAAATGTTTAATTCCACTGGAACCAATTTCACAAGGGACCGCGTAGTGTGCCCCTTAGAAGTACGCACGGCAGCCGCACGACATAAACGATCATGTCCGAGTATTAAGTCTTCAACAATACCTAGTTCCCAACGGTGTCGAGGCGTATCAGAATCCGCGATAAGGACGACATCTCCAACTTTGACGACGTTTTCAGACGTGTGAGGTTTCTTATTCTGATAAGCGTGCGTTTCTCGTAGCAAAGAGAGGTATTCTTTCTGAAACCGCTGTGCGAAGTGATTATAAAGCAGAGTACGCCGTTGCTGTGCACGTGAAACCGTATCAGTATCACCGAACGTAGGGTCGAATTCAACAGTATCAAGACAAGGGTGAGGCAAGGCAGTAACGTTAAAGCCGAACAGCAAATGATTAGGCGTAAGCGGCTGTAAATCGTGAATATCCGAATTGATTGACGTAAGTGGACGGTCGTTTAAAATGGCCTGAATTTCTTTGATTAGAGTGTGTAATTCCGACAGGGTAACAAGGGAACGTCCAAGGATTTTCTTCAAAGATGTTTTGGTTAAACCTATGAGGCGTTCATAAACACCACCCCAGTGGGGGCTACGAGCCGGTATGTACGAAAAATGAATACGTTTCAGAGCGAAAGCACGTCGAATTGCAGGCAAATCGAAATTGGATAACAGAATCTGCAAGTCTTGTTCTGCGCGTTTAAACGTTTGAGCGTTGTCCGATAAGATGAACTGCGGAGTCGAAAATATGCTGCAATGACGCCGAAAAGCTTGTAAAAATGATGACGTAGTAAGATCTTCAACGATTTCGAGATTAATAGCTCTTGTAGTAAGGCAGGTAAATAGGCAAATATACACTTTGATATGATTACCTGATCGATCTTTGACAGTAAGATGGCCCGTGAAATCTACACCAATGTTAGAAAATGGACGCGCGGAAGTGTCCTGACGAATTTTAGGCAATTCAGGTGACAAAGGAAGCGGGTAATGACGACCAGTAACTTTACGACATGTAACACACTGACGAAGAAGGCGGCGAGTTATGGCCCGGGCAGAGGGTACCCAAAAACGATCACGGAGCGCGACAATAGTTCCACCAACGCCGATGTGGCGCATGCGCAGATGACAATCAAGAATCAACAGGTCCGTGAAGCGAGAACGTCTAGGAAGTAAGATAAGCGAAGAATCGAGCGCGAAACGTCCTTTGGTACGAATGAGACCATCTTCACTTAAAAACAAATCTAGTTGACGTACAAGTGGGGGTACACTTGTCTGATGACGTTTAGCGGGAGTAGATAAGTATGATATGACTTGTGGATAGGAACGTAATTGTTCAGATTGAAGCCATGTGCGTTCTACAAGGTCTAATTCTGACGTAGAGGGGGGTCCAGTAACTCCCGTGCGGTAGCAAAAACGATAAACGTAGACAGAAACTGCTAAAAGGCGGGAATAGGAATTGAAACGATTCAAATCAATAAGACGACAAATACTGCTACCTGGCATAGGTAAAAGTTGTTCGGCTACAGTGCTAAGAACAGCTGTAGAAGAGGCGGGAGACTTAGGCCACTGAGGCCACGATGATTTATTACAAATCCAAGTAGGCCCACGCTGCCACAAAGCGGACGATTTGAGTGAAGCAGCAGAGCAGCCACGGGAAACGATATCTGCAGGATTGTCCTGAGAGGGGGTATGTCCCCAAAATGACGAATCGAATGTACTGTTAATAGCGTCGACTTTATTTTGAACGAATTGTTTAAGTTTACGTTTTGAAGCGAGCCAAAATAAGGCTATTTCGGAGTCTGTCCAAAGAAAAACAGAAATGTGTGAAAAATCTTTCTTAATGATGTTGAGTAATGTATCACAAGATTGAGATCCAAGCAACATAGCGCTTAATTCCAACTGGGGAATAGTAAGATGGCCTTTGCTATGTGAAACGATTTTTGATTTAGAACCGATAAGTACGCTACACGAATCTTGAGTAAGATAGGCTGCTACACCTAATGCAGATTTACTGGCATCAGTAAAAACGTGGAGGAATACAGGTTGAGCTCTATCAAAATTTATCAAACGCGAAAATTCTAAACGTGATGCAGCGTTCAAATCCTTTTCAATGGATTGCCAACGTACGGAAAGATTGGGGGGTAAAGGCTGATCCCAACCAAACTTCTGATCCCATAAGTCTGCGATAAATAAGCGAGCTACAAGTGTAATGGGTGACAACATACCCAGAGGATCATACAATTTACTTGCCATGCTAAGGACGTGACGTTTTGTGAGCTGCGTGTTCGTGGAATCGAAATTGTGCACTGGAAACGAGATAGTATCAGTTTTAGTGTCCCAAGAGAGTCCCAAAATCGAAATGGTAGAAGACCGGGTACCCGTGTTATGCTGTTGAACTTCGTTACGGAGTAAGTCGGAATTTGTGCACCACTGGCGAAGAACGAAATTGCCTTTTTGCATGAGG